>JAVKPL010001684.1:0-17098 GCA_032173675.1 Gastrolobium villosum
CAGATTCTTAATCTACTTATTTTTCTGGTTCATGAAATATTTTTATTTCCTAAAAATATTGATAAAAATTTCACACTTATCGGTACACTCATACCGCAGTATTATGCACCAGAAAATCATTATTCATCAATTTTTCACAAATTTGCCTATTCACTCAATTTTTCATCCTGAATCCATATCCGGCATTATTTTTGTCATTTGAGATCCCCAACTCCATTTTTCATGCCTCGGTTTACGTTTTTGGCAATTTACCATTTTGCCCTTGGTACACATTTTGACCCCAATTTCAGGATTTTCACTAATCCTTCCCTTTTAACCCACATTTTATCAAATAAATTCACATTTGAATTTACGAGGTGTTATATTCACCCCACCTTTTTGGAATTTTGTCCGCAAAATCGAATATACACATATGCTAACTCAGGATACAGCCGGAGAATCTCAGTCTCCCGTCCCCAAGTAGCTTCATCAAGTGTGCGGGCTCTCACTGAATGTTTACATTACAATCTTTTCGCTTTTCAGCCTCTTTTCACAATGGCCTTGCATTTCAAAGGCCCAATGGGAGACTTCAAGTCTTCCCCAATTTGAATATCATCCGGTGCCACCACATGTGAACAGCCGGAGCGCACATCACAGTTGTGCACTTTCTCTGATTTTTATTTCTACGGAGTATGTACTCTCGTCATCAATTTTTCCACATTTCTTATTCCACATTAAACACTGTTATGGAATCTCACAGCCCCCTCAGTGCAATTCATCGAGTAATCATCTAGTTCACGCTCACTATACTTTTATTTTCTAAGGGAATAATCCCCATTTTTGGCATTTCGCCACAACTCGTATATACACATTTTTCTTTTCTCATGTTCTTAACCTACAACGTGCAATTTCACCTTTGCACTTTATCTTTAACAAGCACCATCTCTGTGCTCAACTTTCGAATCTAGCCTTGCAGGTTTACCAACTTTCACCAAAACACAATGGCGAATCACTTCCTCAAGACATTTAACTGGTACCCAATGGACCACACATTACAACTTATACATTACATCGGCCATTTCAAAGCCTTCAACCACGAATCCACTCATGAATTTCCATATACTAGATCATATTTATATTGATTTCTCACATCAAAGGCAACATGCCCAAGATTTCCACCAACAATTTTCTTTAATTACCGTTCCATACTCATGTTATCAATTCCACATGGGTGTCATTCTATACCTATAACACCTCACAATTCTAAATTAAGTAATTAAAGTATTAAGTGAGAAATTAAGTGATGGATTAGTGAAAATCCCAAAGACTAGGCCAAAATACAAAGAAAGGGCAAAACGGTAATTAGCCAACACGCAACCCTAGGAAGATAAAAATTGAGCATAAGGTCTCAGATGATAAAAACAAGCCTGGAAATGGATTCAGAACGAAAAATTGAATGGATAGGCAAGTTTCAGAAAAATCAGTGAATAATGTTTTTCGCGGGTAAAAATACCGCAGTCAGATTGCACCGTAAAACGTGCCAGTGGAATTTTGAGCTCTAGGTTTCAAATATTGATTTTAAATGGTCCATAGAAATAGGAAATATGATTTCTGATAATATTTGAGGGATTTAAGTCAATTTGTGTAAGTTTGTCAACGGAGCGCGCTGTAGCTTAAAGCAGTGTTTTTCCGAACAACCGGAAAGCTCCAAATTTATCTGACGGAGTAAAATTAAAGGATTTTGTTAAGATGAAAAATTATAATTTCTCATTAGGTTTTTAAATTGTGAATTTTAGTGATGATCGGAGGGAAATTCGGGTGAGTTTTAAATCACGTGGGATCCGGTACCCACTTAAAGTCAAATAAACACTTAAGTTTACTATTCATCTTCTCCTAAATCACTCTTCTCCTCACCCAAAACAGCGTCCAACCCCCATTCCCCACCATCTTTGTTGCAAATTTTCCTTTGGCCATAACTTAGCCATTTCTCCACCGAATTCAACGATTCTTGTCTTGAATTTTGATGGAAAACACCTTCTGAACACATTGGTACCACTTTCAAGCCTTGAAATCGCGTGTGGGGGGAGATCTTGGCCGATTACAGTTTCGGTTTGAGTTAATTTTTGGTGTTCAAGAAGCTTTTTCATGCTCCAATGGTGGAGTATACTTAGGTGGAGCCATATACCGTGCAATTGGGTGAGTTATTTCAACATTTCATTGGTTAAATTTTGAGTTGTGATAATTGCCCCTAAAGAGGGATTTTGTGATATGTGGTGTTAGAGAGCTCAAATGGAAAATGTCTATTAGATGATAATGTCTTATAATGATGTATTAATGCTAGAAATGCAATGAAAATTTTAAGCCAGAAAAATGGATTTTAACTTAGAAAAAAATTAGTGCATGAAATGGATTTTTTTGAGTTTTGTGTTAATGTGTGGTATAGTGAATTTTAGTGTGATTATATGATGTTAGGAAGTGATTATGTGAGTTGTGGGCCATAGGAATTGAGTGGAAATCCTTGGTTTGGACTAACCAAGATTCGGCCATTGATGTACAATTGACCAAGTTGATGTTTTAGAACACTTTGGTGTTGTGTTGTGTGATGGAAAAGTTATTAGATGGGTTGTGTGGTGATTGGCATGAGGAAGAATCAATGTAAAAATAATAAGTGTTGAAAGTGGCAAAATGTGCCTAAAGTGTAATATTTCGCAAAATGTTGCGTAAAAGTCGTAAAACCGAAAAACGGCGATTGAACTAGCCTTTGGGTAACCTAAGTAAGTGAAATAAAATGAGAAAGAAGATTTAGAAAAATAAAACCCAAAATAACACTACATTGGCCGAACCCTTAGGGGAGTGAAGAGAAAATCTGACGTTTTCGCGTTTGGATGTATTTTGACTGAAACTGACGGCTGTGCATGGTTGTACAGGTTGCCATACGTGGATATAGACTTGGAACAGTGAAACAGTGGATTGCCCTTGGTCCTGGATCAAGTGGATTGAGGTAAGTGTTGTGGCTTACACATGTTATGTCAAAATTCATGAGTGGATTCAAAGTTCTAAGTGTGTGGAATTGTCCTCTGTGTAGGAGTTCCCTGTTAATCAAGCTGCAAGTGGAGTTTTGCGGAGCTCAGTGAAAGGAAAATGAAAGGTAACCTCTTGGTACTGGGGCTTGTTCCTCTTTTGTGTTCCACCTTGCTAGTTGATGGCAACGGTAGGAAGTGTGTATGAGTAGTGTAGAACAGCATGAGCATGCATGTGCATTATCACAGTGGGTACATATGTACCAGATCTCTGGCCAGTAGATATTTTAGCCTTCGGGTAAGTGTTTCCGGACTGCCACTGGATAGGTCTCCGAGAGGGAGTTCCAGTTGACCCAGGGTCGTGGTGTGTTATCCGGATAGGAGCACACTAAGTTGTCTCTGGTGTATATGGTTGGAAGGGGTACCTTGGTGGGTTGTTCTATGAACACGCCAGGGGTAGTACCCATAGGCGTATAGCCGAGGACATGGCGTGGTATTGGTAGCTACCATCCCGCATGTCGTAGTTGTTCTGATATATTCCCCCTTTCTCTAAATCCCTTGCTTTATCCCGTTTTATAACAGTGGTGTTGTTTTTATATTATTGATATATATCGAAGTGAACCATTGGGCGGAGTTTTCTCCAGAACCTCTTGGTTACTGAGATATATCCGTATATCTCACCTCGTCTCGGGGCATTTATTTCAGGATGTACCAGTGGATATGGAGCAGTGGGCAAGAAGCCCGCATGATGATGAGTGGAGTAGTGATGCATGTTTTGTTCCAGTGTATCATACATGTCATTTTAGTTTATGGATTTATTTGGCAAGTGAAGTTGTAATATGTAAACATTTGTAGTTTAAACTTAAAGTTGTAAATGTAAATGTAATCCAGTATTGTAAATGTACCATGGATGTATGTAATATGATGGAAAGGCTTTAGGCCTATTATAGGTTTATGATTATCTGCATTATGGTTTATGCATGAAACTGAAAGTTAGTGATTGAAACTATAAAGGATTTGAAAGTAAACTGTTTATGTTTTAAGTGTATATTGGATTGGGTTGTAAGTGCCCCAAGGCGTTGTTGGACCTTGTGTGTGCCACCCATTGGATTTTGCTGGATTTCAGGTGTATTAGTGGTGTTAAACAGCTTATGCAGATTTGGGGATTTTAGGAAATACAAAGGAAACTCTGGCGAATTTTCTGTAGAATTGGCAATTTTTGGGTGAACTTTGGGAGAGCGTATCTCTCTCCATAGTGGTCCGATTTGGACGTGCCATACGCCATTTTGAAGCTTAAGATTTCCCCTACGTTGTATCAAAAGCCTAGGTTCATTGGTAGTGTGCGCAGCCCATGGGGGCTGTTGTCATGTACTGCCCTGTTCTGTCCTGTTTAGTGGGCAGATTTGAAGCAGTTTTGAGAAATTAATTCCGGCTTCGTTACTTGGTCAAATTAAGCGTACGATATATCAAATCGAAGTTTGAGGTGTCTAGTTTATGGTGTAAAAGTTTGAGAGTCATTGGATGGGCGGTTATGTGCAGTTTATTCTGTGAAGTTTGGAGGTTTTAGGCTGTTTTGGAGTTGGTAGGCAATGTTGTTTGTCCAACTTCAAACGGCGATAACCGGAGCTCACGAGCTCGGAATCAAGTGTGTGATAGCTTGTTAGAAAGGTAAGTGAATAAGGAAAAAAGATAACCTGGAGTTTAAGTTTGGATTTTTATTTTGTGTTCGTAGCAAAACAAATTAGCAAGTCCGGTTAAGTGGTAAAAACATAAAAACTGAGGAATTGGCTAAGTGGGTTTATGGGAACCCCTTAGTATCTTGTATGTGATAAAATAAAGTGTATAAATAGTTAAGTAAGTCTTCCGCTAGTGTTTCAGTTACGATCACAGTTTTTATTATTACGCTTTTTATACTTTTACTGTTCTCGTAATAATCAGAAAAAGTTTATCCTCATTTTTATAAATGAATTGCGGTGATTGTAACTGCGCTTAATATCATAATTAATGTTAAAAATATCAGTGTACAACGGGCTGTTACAATACCCATCACCTTCATCATCATTTCGTTCAACCAGTATGTATCATTCCAAGGTCACATATCATCTCTCTCTCATACCTGTCCCATCATATAGGGATTTTCAAAGCCTATTTATCATGCCACAAGGAACTAAATCCATCACTGTCATTACTTTCATAATTCACTATCGGCTAGTACACAAGTCTCTCGGACTATTCAAAGTACTACTAGCACACTCAATCATATATGTTGGTACCTAGCCAAGAACAACATCAACATTGTGTACTTTCAACACATCTCTCACTATAATTTGCATATATACAACTCCATCAGTAACTCTACCACTAGGGCAGAGATATCAACCTTTTATTTCACCAAATACCATTCTATTTACCAGCTAGTATCACACCTTCTTACTTGACTACATCACAATTAATCACTTATTAAAAACCATTGGCCACCAACTTAGCTTAACATCTCGCCATCACAAGCCTTCCCAGAAGACCTTGACTCAATCCATCAGTACTAATCAATTTTCCATTCCCTTCACCTAGGGTGATAATCCAACGATTCATTTCACAATTTTCGTAAAACCACAATTCCATACTACCACACTTAGTATACGCACATGCACGTCTCCGAGTGCTCACATTCATAATTCAAACTACCATCTCATGGCACCTCACATTTTTCATCCTATTTGACATATTACTGTTCACTTACAGTTATCCAAATTCACCTCTTGCGTTCCTCACAAGATACAATCCTCTAATGCAATGGGTAAAAACATCCTTAGGTTTAACCCCTCGAGCTCTTGCTGTCCTAAGGGCCCCAGGTGCAATGCCCCACCAATCAGAGAATCTGTCCTTTTAATTCACGCAAGAAGAGGTAACATGCCATCGGCTGTACTAACAGTCCCACTAACACAAGGTACTACCTCACACCACATTACTTATACAAAATAATAATAATCTCCGGGAACATAATCCATACGGAGATAGCCACAGACTTGGTTCCTATACTAATCACTTGATTTCACATTAAGTTTTACCTTCACTCATTCTCTAATCATACCATCTCAACTTATTGTTATACAACAATAACTCACAACTTATGCCACCGTTCTAGTCCATTGTCCGTCACGGCTCACATAACATATGCTCAATACTGTAGAGCAACTCATCAATTTTCCTGATCACTTCGACCCTTGGTAGTTGTAGAATTTCTCTTTACCTTATAAATACCTTTACTCCGTCTATCACTCCGTATCAAATACCAATATTTTCATAAGTGCACCACTATTAGTAGTACATATACATATACCACCAGATAGAAATTTCTTTACAACTCTCATTACTTTCGTACAATGATTGTACATCTCAACCATCCTGTTCCTTTATCACTGATACGCCTGCCAATCTGAGTCGACCTCCACTAACTGCAATAGTGTCTTCATGGTACATAGATCTTGTGTCATCCATGGCAATTCCTTCACTTTTACACATACATATTACACATAATAATATACTCATCCTTAGTTCACCTCACTTGTGTTTAGTCAACACTACCTCTTTATGGAATTCACTCCCATATTTCAATACCTCTCACATTATCAATCTATCAGCATCATACTTTCAAGTGGTCAAATCTTGTAGGATTACTCATCGAATATTCTATTTGCTTCTCTGCTTGGACCATCCCAATTCATTCAAGTGCACCACACTTGTCCTGGTCTCATAACTGCTAATCAAACATGACGTGTTTAACTCACGCATACAAATATCTGTTCCCTTTTCTCAATAATTCTTCAGGTTCAAAACCTCTCGCCTTGATGAAGTCTATTCACCAAGACCACTTGTACATAACTATCTTACTATACTACACATATTCTTGGAATTTCACCAATCTCATAAGCTCATCTCTGTTATATGTTTATCTTTCATAGTACTGCAAGGTTCGTCTATGCTCATATTGTACATATCATAAATTGTACACCACTGTTGCTTATAATACACTTTTCTCTTGACTTTCATCGAAGTCAGATATAATATTTATGTCTGTTCTTTTATGCCTTCTAATATTCATACTTGACTTACTGCCGTCCTTTGTCCATGGAGCAGTTAACACTGCAGCCACAACATCGGGCTAAAGACTCACACTCGGTGCTTCAAAGTTACTACGCAGGCTTCTTACGATGACCACACATGTAACACAAAGGAATGGGTTGATCAGACCCACACTAAGGAATTACATATACAGTAATCGATAAGAATCTACATACAACTATGTAGCACATAACGCATATATATATATATATATATATATATTATCAGAGTTCCCTAACAAAACTGCTCTGATACCATAAAATGTAACAGCCCGTTGTACACCGGTATTGTTTACATTAATTATGATATTAAGCGCAGTTACAATCACAGCAATTCATTTATAAAAATGAGGATAAACTTTTTCCGATTATTACGCGAACAGTAAAAGTATAAAAAGCGTAATAATAAAAAGCTGTGATCGTAACTGAAACACTAGCGGAAGACTTACTTAACTATTTATACACTTTATTTTATCACATACAAGATACTAAGGGGTTCCCATAAACCCACTTAGCCAATTCCTCACTTTTTACGTTTTTACCATTTAACAGGATTTGCCAATCTGTTTTTCTACGAACACAAAATAAAGATCCAAACTTAAACTCCAGGTTATCTTTTTTCCTTATTCACTTACCTTTCTATCAAGCTATCACACACTCAATTCCGAGCTCGTGAGCTCCGGTTATCGCCGTTTGAAGTTGGACAAACAACATTGCCTACCAACTCCAAAACAGCCTAAAACCTCCAAACTTCACTGATTAAACTGTACCTAACCACAAGGACACTGCCTCTCAAAATTTTACACCATAAACTAGACACCTCAAACTTCGATTTGATATATTGTACGCTTAATTTGACCAAGTAACGAAGCGGGAATTAATTTCCCAACACAGACCCGAATCTGCCCACTGGTGCTGGCCAGAACAGGGCAGTGTGTGACAACAGCTCCCATGGACTGCGCACACCACAAATGAACCTAGGCTTTTGACACAACGTAGGGGACATCTTAAGCTTCAAAATGGCGTATGGCACGTCCCAATCGGACCACTATGGAGAGAGATACGCTCCTCCAAATTTCACCCAAAAACTGCCAATTCTACAGAAAATTCGCCAGAGTTTCCTTTGTATTTCCAAGAATTCCCAAATTTGCATAACCTGTTTAACACCACTAATACACCTGAAATCCAGCAAAATCCAATGGGTGGCACACACAAGGACCAACAACGCCTTGGGGCACTTACAACCCAATCCAATTTATACTTAAAACATAAACAGTTCACTTTAAATCCTTAACTCATTTCAATCACAAAAGTCCACTTACATGCAATTTCTCAACATAACATAAACCATAAATCTAATATCATTATGCCACTATACTTCTCAATTACATATCACATATTACAATTCATGCCTTTCACTTACATCTTTCAACATAAACTTAGAATGATAAATATGATACACTTAGGCAAAATATACATGATCTTCCTATGGGCCCCTTGCCCGCCACTCCTGTGCCACTGCAACCTCCTGAAATAAATGCCCCGAGACGGGGTGAGATATACGAATATATCTCAGTAACCCAGAGGTTCTGGAGAAAACTCCGCCCAATGGTTCACTTCGATGTATATAAATAACATAAAACAACATCACCGTTATAAAACGGGATAAAGCAAGGGATTTAGAGAAAGGGGGAATATATCAGAACAACTACGACATGCGGGATGGTAGCTACCAATACCACGCCATGTCCTCGGCTATACGCCTATGGGTACTACCCCTGGCGTGTTCATAGAACAACCCACCAAGGTACCCCTTCCAACCATATACACCCGAGACAACCTAGTGTGCTCCTATCCGGATAACACACCACGACCCTGGATCAACTGGAACTCCCTCTCGGAGACCTATCCAGTGGCAGTCCGGAAACACTTGCCCGAAGGCTAAAAATATCTACTGGCCAGAGATCTGCTACATAAGTACCCACTGTGATAATGCACATGCATGCTCATGCTGTTCTACACTACTCATACACACTTCCTACCGTTGCCATCAACTAGCAAGGTGGAACACAAAAGGGGAACAAGCCCCAGTACCAAGAGGTTACCTTTCTTTTTCCTTCCACTGAGCTCCGCAGAACTCCACTTACAGCTTGATTCACAGGGAACGGCTCAATCCACTTGATTCAAAACCAAGGGCAATCCACTGTTTTACTGTTCCAAGTTTATATCCACGTACGGCAACCTATACAACCATGCATAGCCGTCAGTTTACGTCAAATTACGACAAAACGCAAAACACCAAAATCCCCCTTTTTCCCACTTGGTGGTTCAGCCATATTAGTGTTATTTAGGGATTTATTTTTCTAAATTTTCTTTCTCATTTTATTACACTTCAATAGGTTGCCAAAAGGCTAATTCAATCATCATTTCTCCGTTTTACGTCTTTTACGCATCGTTTGCTAAATCTTTCACTCTAGGCTCTTTTATGCCAAATGACACCACTCATTATTTTTCATTGATTCTTCCACTTTACAATCACAACACAACCCATCTAATTACCATTTAAAGCATGAAACATCATCCATGCAATTTACACAATATCATTTTACCTCTTTTTGCCTAAAGGCCGATTTGCTCACTAATTCACATCTAAGGAATTTCCATCAATTTTAACCACTCCACACCTCATATAATCCTATTATATCATCATACAATCATACAACCACTCACCAATACACTCCTAACACATTTTCAAAGTTCAAAGTCTTGACACCTCAAAATTTTACTAAGTTAAAATCAACATTTTTCACCAAAAATTCTCATAGCATTTCTAGCTTTAATACATCATTCTAATACATTATCATCTAATAGACATTTTCCATTTGAGCTCTCTAACACCACAAATCAAACAAGCCCTCTTTAGGGTGCATAAACAATTTCAAAAATAAATCTTCAAATCAATCCATGAGAGGTGTTGAAACTTACCCACAATTACGTCACAAGACTCCTCCTAGAACTCCACAAGCAATGGCTCAAGAAATCAACCCCAAAATCACAAAATTCCCAAAACTTTCGTGGCTGTATATGCCTTTTTTCTCACAATAGAGAGGGTTTTGAGGGAAACTAATCGGTGGGTTGTGTTCGGATGATGATTTCCATCGAATTTCAAGACAAGAATCGTCCGATTCGGTTAAGAATTGATGAAGTTATGAAGAAATCAATCAAAGAAACAAAAAAACGAAAATGGAAGGGGGAGGGGCTGTTGGGAAGGAAGAATACGGGAAAGAAATGAGAGGAATAGTGTTTAAGAATTGTTTATTTGACTTTAAGTGGGTACCGGATCCCACGTGATTTAAAACTCACCCGAATTCCCCTCCGGTCATCACTAAAATTCACTATTTAAAAACCTAATGAGAAATTATAATTTTTCATCTTAACAAAATCTTTTAATTTTACTCTCTCAGATAAAAATTTGGAGCTTTCCGGTTGTTCGGAAAAACACTGCTTTAAGGTACAGCGCGCTCCGTTGACAAACTTCCACAAATTGACTTAAATCCCTCAAATATTATCAGAAATCATATTTCCTATTTCTATGGACCATTTAAAATCAATATTTGAAACCTACAGCTCAAAATTCGACTGGCACGTTTTACGGTGCAATCTGACTGCAGTATTTTTACCCGCGAAAAACACTATTCACTGATTTTTCTGAAACTTGCCTATCCACTCAATTTTTCGTTCTGAATCCATTTCCAGCCTTATTTTTATCATCTGAGACCTCCTGCTCAATTTTTTTCCTTCCTAGGGTTGCGTGTTGGCTAATTACCGTTTTGCCCTTTCTTTGTATTTTGGCCTATTCTTTGGGATTTTCACTAATCCTTCACTTAATTTCTCACTTAACACTTTAATTACTTATTTTAGAATTATGAGGTGTTATACTGAATCTGTCAGTGCCTCAATTGTAAGAATCAGACAAGAATAACAGATTTTAGAGAAAATTCATTTTCAAGTGATTAATTTTGCATCATAAACCAAACAAACAGTTGCAAGTATATACTGAATTTATAGGAGCTTCACTGAAGAACTATATCCACCCTTCCTACTTCATAACTCTAATCATAAGTGACTAACAATCCCCAACCATTTTTGTAGAGAAGTAACACTAGTATAATACAGAAAAGTAAAAATGTCATGACAAACAATTTCTTTTGTTCAATACATTATAGTACATAAGATGAACCAAAAAACCAACAAGTTTTTAAGTAAACACATTAAGAAATCAAAATACGCAGTGATCTAGATGTCAAGTCTAAAGGAAAATGAAATCTAAGTTGAAGAATAATTTAGTTGTAACTGATTTCAACCCCCCCAGGAGAACAAATGAAATATTTAGAAAAGACCAAAATATCAAAATAGTTTCTGGTAGCAACCACTCTGTGCACATGGCAGGTGGGAGAATGAGTTTATATTTCAAAGTAGAAATGCAGAATATAATTTATAACGTAAATTAAAGCACTTTACAAATAAACACAATCAAAATAGCTACATTCCTCTCATCAGAATCCGTTAACAGGACATCAGAGTGCTAATTAGGGGGAAGGGTAAGGGAGCAACAGATAGATAAAAAGAGAGAATAAAAATGAACTGAGATATATTGTGGAAGAAGCTGCTAGATATTCTATATGCTATAATTATAGAATGAATTATGCCCAAATCATGATGGAGGGTAGGAGAAAACAAATAGCTGAAATAGTTTAAGGACTTAAAACATTTACAGAAATTTGGAATACGAAATAAGAATGAAAAGCAGACTTGAAATCATGACTTGAAACGAGAAACATGTCAAAGGTAAACAGTAAATCGAACCACTGGATGAAGTGCCAGATTCACTACCGGAGCAGCTTGAACTACTGCATTTACTGTTTCTATTGGTGCCATCTATCTCAATCTCTACTGGAGGGTAATTTGAATTTGAAATAGGATGATCATTCCCTCCAACAATGTCCATATCCTCCTCAACATGTTCATTTCCTGCATTTGTGGTGAAAATTAAAGATATCAATAAGTGTCAATTATCGCGGACATTTGTACCATAAGGGTACAAACAAAAAACTTATAAAACAAGAAACATAATATACCATTGCATGGTTGCAATGACGAATTACTAAACCTCGATGTATTCAGAATCTGCAAAAAATCAAGCAATAAAAACATTGTCAGTCAGTATTATATATACACACACATAAAGTAGGGATCTACTTACCCTTTGTAAAACTCTAACACACTCCATGTAATAAATCTTTAAAAATGTTAAATTTCATCAATTCAACAGTTAGATTGAAAGTTGTCATGAGGCGGATCAAGCTCATAGATTATTTATTATAGGGGTTTAGCATAAGATTGAACATCAACTATTCAATTAGAAAATTATGAATGTCTAGTTTATCTTAAATTTGATATGCAAGATCAGCACAATAACATCACATGGTTTGACAATTGAATTAGTCAAACACCCCCCCGACACCCATACCCACACCCACACCCACACCCACACACACATAGAGAAAGAGAGAGAGACACAGAAACCTCCATTTCCATTTCACATTGTCCAGCTTTTGCCTGGAATTCTTGCTTCTGCAGCATATACTCATCAAGAAGCTTCCGCATTTTGAATAAGGTATCATCACTAAGAGCATCAATATCAATCTCAATTTCATCACCATTGGTTTTCCCTGCATCATAACTATGCTCTTTCAAGAAATCAACAATAGTTTCAGGCAACTCTCCAAGCATTGCCTCCAACTCAAGACTCAATTTCTGCTTCTCCTCATCAGTGATAATTCTTTTAACAGGCTCTGGCTTGACAATAGTATCATTTGATGATATTTTCTTCTTTTTTGTAGGAGGAATTCGATCAGAAATTTCAGTTTCTACACAAGCAACAGGTCTTGAACGCTGAGATGGGCCACCATCAACAACAAGGATTTTCTTCTCTATAGTCTTCCATCTCTTTTCAAAAACTTTACTAAGGGTCTCTGCCACGATATGTACATTATTGCAAGGTGAATTATAAGTAATTGCATTCGAGAAAGTCAGCCGTACATCGGCAGCAAAATCCATAGGATTTGAATATTTACCAGAAGTTATTCTACTCTTTACGGTACCCAAATCCATTGGATGTTTGATGAAAGTGAAATAATCCGGAATGTTCAATTTAACAACATCAACTGGTATAACACCTCATATATTTAAATGTGAATTTTAATATTATAATGTGAAAGGAAAATTGGTGGATTAGTGAAAATCCAAGAATTATGGCCAAAATGGGCAAAAAAGGCAAAATGGTAATTTGCCAGCCGTGTATTCTGAGGCAAAAATACTGAGTTAGAGATTTCATATGACAAAAGTAACACTGGAAATGGAATCAGGGCGGAAAATTGAGTGAATAGGCAAATTTGGGAAAAATTGATGAATAGTGATTTTTAAGTGTTAAATACTGTGGTGTGAGTGTACCGATAGGTGTGAAATTTTTATCAATATTTTGGAGAAATAAAAGTATGTCATGGACTGGAAAAATATGTAGATCAAGAATTTATGATTGGAATTTTTATCGGGATTAAAGTTAGATCGCGTGTGGGACCCGTGTGACCGAAGTCACTTAGCCCCTACCCCTTTTTCTCCTTCCTTTCCTTCTCTTTTTCTCCTTCATGCGCGCCCTCCCCTGCAAGTGAGAACAAAAACCCCATTTCTTCACATTCTTGCCATTTCTTTATTTCTTCACCAAATCTCTTGATTTTGGTGTTGAAATCTATTGTAAACAACCTTCTAGATCCATTGGTAACACTCCCAAGCCTTGAATCCATCTCTTGGCTGCGTTTTTTGGGCAAAAACAGATCCGACCCATAGTGTTCTTGGAGCTTTGTGGGAGTTTTGATCTTCTTATGGTTTAGTGAAGCCTTGGTGGTGAACATACAACACATTGTGAGTATATTTGTGGTATTTTTGTGGTTGATTTCATAGATCTAAGAATTTATGCTCTAAACCTTTAATTTTAGATGTGTGATGATAGAGAGCCCAAATGGAAAAATGCTATTAGATGAAAAGGCCTTAGAATCATGCTTGTAAGCTAGAAATGCTATGATAATTTTTGGTGAAAAAGTTAGGTTTTTAACTTAGGAAAATTTGAGGAATTTTCATGAAAAATGAGTTTTGGTGTAATTTGGATTTGATGATTGTTGTAGGGTGCCTCACACGGACGTGATTGTGAAAGGTTGATTGGAGCATACGTTTGGAACGGATTGGCTAAGTGTTGAGGTAAACCCTTGGAACTTGGGTTTAATCCCTAGTGTGCTCCACCACACCTAGTGGAAGGTTGTGGTTGGATTATGTGGTTATGGCATTGTGTGATTGTGTGCTTGTATGCATATTGCTTGGATTGTATGAAAACTGTTTAGTCACTGGCCAGTTGACGTGTGTTGGGTTTGGACATCCGCTGGATCATTTCGATGGCGAAGTGCCAGTTGGGTATGCCATGGGGTCGACTCATGGGAGCGACACCAGGATGAGCCAAACGTGGGACATCCGCCGGATAGGTCTCTTGAGGAGTTCCGGTTGGGTTGGCCATGGAGTTTTCTCAACCATGGGAGAAGCTCTAGGATTGTCTCGGGAGTTATATGATGGAGTCCTTGAACATGAATCCATGCGTGGATGTTCTTGGGTTGTCTCCAGTTGGTTGGTGATATTGTATTGCTTGCATATTACATGATGTCATATTTATACATTTGAGTGAGCCATGGAGTGGAGAGAGCCTCTAGCTCCATTGGTTTACTGAGATATATCCGTATATCTCACCCCGTGTTTGGGGGACCACATTTCAGGTCACTATGAGCCGGGAGGAGCTTCGGGCAAGAAGCCCGCTTAGTGGATAGTGGATTTGCATGCGGTGCATTGGGATTGCATGACATTTTGGAGGAGGACTATGGAGTGCACATAGCATGACATTAGTATTTTGGGACTTAGGTCATGAACATATTGCATGATGTTATTGCCATGCTTTTTGTAGTGTTCATGATTGTATTCTAAGTCTTGTTTATTGCCTATTATTCATGACATGGATAACTGTATATTTTGAGTGAGCATGGGACTTATCCATTGCCACATTCATTGCCTTTGAAGTCTTGATGATTCATGTTGTAAAAATGGTCCATATTTGTATGTAAATGGCCATTATATTGAGGACTTTGTAAATGATGTATGTTTTAATGAAAATGCATGATGGAAGGGCCTAGAGCCTACATTAGGATGTGTTTAAGTGTTGTGTGGAGTATTAGGGTGTTTGGGATGCATTACACAACCTTTCTTGGGGGTAATCTGTCACTTTTGCTGCATAGTAATCGATTACCCAAGCATGGTAATCGATTACCATGCAACAGGGGACGAAATTTGGCTACTGTCTTCACTGGTAATCGATTACTGAGGCTTGGTAATCGATTACCATGTGAGGTAATCGATTACCCAAAGTTGGTAATCGATTACCAGAACAGAGGAGGTCAAAATTTGGCTACTGCCTCATTTTTTACAGGTGGTAATCGATTACCACCCACTGGTAATCGATTACCACAGTGTAATTTTCGAAAATTCAGGTTTTCTTGTCTAAAAGAAAGGGGCTTAACTTGATGGGTAGAACTCCAAATGGTACGTGGTTTGAAACCACGCGTAGCTAACGTAAAGGACTATAACTTGGTAAAATGTGAGAGTAAGATGGTGAGTTTAAGTGAATTGAAATAAAAGAAAGATTAGTGATGTTAGTGAAATGTATGATTCCGCGTATTGCATTTACAATTATAGTGTTGTTTTAATGGATTACGGAAAAAGTTATTGTTATAAAATGGAATATGATAAAAGAAAAAAGTTGCCCGTAATTTAATTAATCCAATTACTGTGATTGTAACTGCGCTTAATATCATAATCAATGTTAACAATACCGGTGTACAACGGGCTGTTACAACTGGTGTCTTAAAAACCCAACCAAATTTATGTGACATCAAATGGTTAAGTAATGTCTCACATGGTTTCATCAATTTAGCATATGAAGTCACTGGTGCAGCAGGTTTCACATATTCAAAATGCCCAGACATACTTCCCTTTGTCTTGGGACCATTACGTCTTGGTAAGGGCCTTTTCTTACCATGTGGGGCTGATGTTTCCAGTTTTGTATTCCATGGTAAGGGCTTTTTCTTACCATGTGGTGCTGATGTTTCCAGTTTTGTATGTCTGCTCTCCAGCTTAGGCCTCTTTTGTCCAGCACTGCAGCTCCTTACGTCACTAGAGGGAGATAACCCAACAATATGTGAGTCCATATTGTCAACTTTCTTCTGAGTCTCCCTTACTTGTTCAAGTTCCCAATTTAACCTCCGTTTCAAATCCTTTTTCTCAACACCTGACATCTTTGATAATGAGAAGTATTCAAAAGGTACATCAAAACTACCATAAACATCACCATTCAAACTAAGGCGTTGTTTCTTCTTTGGTGCACGAGATTCTGGGAATGCCATCGTCGCTGTATAAACCCTTCCTCACTTACTTCAACTCAGAGAAAAAAAGAAAGAAATATAAAGAATGAACCAAATCTGCAGACCCTTGTATAGCAGTTGCACTTAAATAGTTTCACAGCCCCATATCCAACGGTCCATACTTAACGCGTCTATCTTAATCGCACAGTCAGTGCTGCTTTCCCGCTTCTTCTTCTTTTTTAGAATTCCCGCTTCCTCTTTGTGGACCCTAAATCATTAACCCAGCAAGTAATCACCTACACATTTGTCACCAATCATGCACAATTTGGACGTCACTCAAGAGGAAATAATCTGTATTAATAAAGATAAATAATGACACATTTATTGCAAAATAAAGATTTGATTAGTGATTTAAACTAAAAAATCAATTTGAAAAATCTGTATTAATAAAGGAAATAATTAAACA
>JAVKPL010001685.1:0-16791 GCA_032173675.1 Gastrolobium villosum
GCTTGATCAGTTGAGGGGTGCTTGTGTCTTTTCAAAGATTGATTTGAGGTCAGGTTATCATCAGATCCGAATTAAGCAGGAAGATATTCCTAAGACTGCTTTCCGATCTAGATATGGACATTATGAGTAACAGGTAATTCCATTTGGACTCATTAATGCTCCGGCGGTGTTTATGGATTATATGAATCGCATTTTCAAGCCGTTTCTGGATCAATTCGTGATTGTGTTTATTGATGATATTCTGATATATTCCAAGAGTAAGGAAGAGCATGAGAATCACTTGAGAACTGTACTGCAAATCCTCAGAGATAAACAGCTGTATGCAAAGCCGTCTAAATGTGAATTTTGGCTTTCTCAAGTGCAGTTTCTGGGTCACGTCATTTCTGCTGATGGGGTGGCGGTTGATCCTAACAAGATAGAGGCAGTTATTGATTGGGAGAGGCCCAAGACTGCGACTGAAGTAAGGAGTTTTCTGGGTTTGGCTGGTTATTACCGGAGATTTATTAAAGGATTTTCGGAGATGGTTTTGCCATTGACCCGCTTGACCCGGAAGGATACTCCATTTATTTGGACGCATGAATGCGAAGAATGTTTTCAGAAGATAAAGGAAAAGTTGACGACTGCTCCTGTCTTAGTACTTCCTGATCCGGAAGGTGAATTTGAGTTGTACAGTAATGCTTCTAAAAAGGGATTAGGTTGTGTGCTGATGCAAGATAGGAGAGTGGTAGCGTATGCTTCGAGGCAACTGAAACCTCATGAAGAAAACTATCCGACTCATGACTTAGAGCTTGCCGCAATCGTTTTTGGATTGAAACAGTGGAGGCACTTCTTGTATGGAATGAAGTTTGTCATATTTAGTGACCACAAGAGCCTAAAGTACTTATTCGATCAAAAAGAGTTGAATATGAGGCAACGGCGGTGGACTGAATTCTTAAAGGATTATGATTTCGAATTGAAATATCATCCCGGCAAGGCTAATGTTGTAGCGGATGCATTGAGCCGAAAGTCAGTGAGCATGGAAAGCATGATGATGAGAGATTTTGATGTAATCGAGAGGTTCAGAGATATGAAATTGTCTGAAGTCTTTCCAGGCAGAATTTGTGACATCGAAATTACAAGAGTTGAGAACGAAATGATGACAAAAATTAAAGATGCTCAGCTGCAAAATGAAAGTGTTAAACGACTGAAAGGTCAGAGTGGTGTATCCTGCAATGATGAGGGTATACTATTATATCAGGGTCGTATTGTTGTACCTAGACAGTTGACATAGGAAGTGATGACAGAGGCCCATAGAGGTCAATTCACTGTCCATCCGGGAGCTACAAAGATGTATCAGGACCTAAAGATTAATTTCTGGTGGCCTGGTATGAAGAAAGATATTGCAGAGTTTGTCTCCAAGTGTCTCGTATGTCAGAAGGTCAAGATTGAGCATCAAAAGCCTTCTGGTATGTTGCAACCACCGGATGTTCCTGAATGGAAATGGGAGAGTATCTCCATGGATTTTGTGGTGGGGTTGCCGCGAACACAGGCTAGTCATGATTCTATTTGGGTAATTATGGATAGATTGACAAAATCCGCACACTTTTTACCAGTTCGGGTAGATTTCTCTGCTGAGAAATTGGCCAGGCTCTATGTGAAGGAGATTGAGGCTTCATGGGGTGCCTGAAAACATTGTTAGTGATCGGGACCCGAAGTTCACTTCTCGCTTCTGGGGAGCATTGCAGGAGGCTCTCGGCACTCAGTTGAGACCGAGTACTGCTTATCATCCACAGACAGATGGTCAGACTGAGAGGACCATTCAGACGTTGGAGGATATGCTGAGGGCTTGCACTCTGGAGCAGGGTACGGCATGGGATCGATACCTTCCACTGGTGGAGTTTACATATAATAATAGTTTTCATGCTAGTCTGGGTATGGCTCCCTACGAGGCCTTGTATGGTCGCAGGTGTAGGACACCTACTTGTTGGGCAGATGTAACAGCCCGTTACGTACCGGTATTGTTAACATTGATTATGATATTAAGCGCAGTTACAATCACAGTAATTGGGTTAATTAAATTACGGGCAAACTTTTTTCTTTTATCATATTCTTTTTCATAACCATAACCTTTTCCGTAATCAATTAAAACAACACTATAATTGTAAATGCAATACGCGGAAGCATTCAGTTCACTAACAACACCACTAATCTTTGTTTTTATTCAACTCATTTAAACTTATCCAATTCCTTTAATATCTTACCAAGTTCTAGCCCTTCACCTAGGCTACGCATAGTTTCAAACCACATACCATTTGGAGTTCTACCCATCAAGTTAATCCCCTTTCTTTTAGTCCAGAAAAACATGAATTTTCAAAATTTACACTGGTAATCGATTACCAGTGGGTGGTAATCGATTACCACCTGTCAAAAATGAGGCAGTAGCTAATTTTTCACCTCCTCTGTTCTGGTAATCGATTACCAACCTTGGGTAATCGATTACCTCACATGGTAATCGATTACCAAGCCTCAGTAATCGATTACCAGTGAAGACAGTAGCCAAATTTCGTCCCCTGTTGCATGGTAATCGATTACCATGCTTGGGTAATCGATTACTATGCAGCAAAAGTGACAGATTACAGCATTTTAAGCCCCAAAAAGGTTGTGTAATCCATCCCAAACACCTTAGTACTCCACACAACACTTAAACATACTCTAATGTAGGTTCTAGGCCCTTCAAACATGCATTTTGATACAATCATTCATCATTTACAAAGTCTTTAATATAATGGCCATTTTACATCAAATATGGACCATTTTACAACATATTTGCCAAGGCTTCAATTACAATGAATGTGGCAATGGACAAGTCCCATGCTCACTCAAATATACAATAATTTCCAAGTTTATACATATACATCATTTGAAGAATTTAACATGTAGTCATGAACATACAAAGCATGGCATTTTCAACATGCACAAGTTCATGATCTAATTCTAAAGCATAAAACATGTGCAAGATGTGTCCCAATCAACTCCTCAACACACTGTGCCTCCAATGTGCACCTCATGCTCCACTCTTCCAGGCTCAACCTGACCTGAAATGATGCCCCAAAACACGGGGTGAGATATATAAATATATCTCAGTAAACCAAGGGCCCTGGAGGTTTCTCCACCCCATGGCTCACTCAATGTGCAAATATAACATCATATAATGTGCAAGCAATACAATATCACCAACCAACTGGAGACAACCCAAGAACATCCACGCATGGATTCATGTTCAAGGACTCCATCATATAACTCCCGAGACAATCCTAGAGCTTCTCCCATGGTTGAGAAAACTCCATGGCCAACCCAATCGGAACTCCTCAAGAGACCTATCCGGCGGATGTCCCCCGTTTGGCTCATCCTGGTGTCGCTCCCATGAGTCGACCCCATGGCATTCCAACTGGTATTCGCCATCGAAATGATCCAGCGGATGTCCAAACCCAACACACGTCAACTGGCCAGTGACCAAACAATTTTTCACAAAATCCAAGCAATATGCATACAAGCACACAATCACACAATGCCATAATCAC
The DNA here is from genome assembly GCA_032173675.1 of Gastrolobium villosum. NCBI lineage: Eukaryota > Viridiplantae > Streptophyta > Magnoliopsida > Fabales > Fabaceae > Gastrolobium > Gastrolobium villosum. The sequence continues at coordinate 3,561 of JAVKPL010001685.1, forward strand.
ATAATCCAACCACAACCTTCCACTAGGTGTGGTGGAGCACACAAGGGCTAAACCCCAGTTCCAAAGGTTACCTCAACACCGAGCCCATGCTCCAAACATAAGCTCCAAGCTTACCCGCTTCCAAAGCGTCCAAAAGAGGCAACCTAGATAATCCACAACATGATTATCAACCATTTCCAAATCAATCATTTAATCTCAAGTAATTATTCATTTTACATAAACCTCTTTTATGGATCAAATTACCAATTACATCATGAATCACACATTCTTTCTTCTCATTCCACTATATCACACTATACCATCATCCAATTAAACACCACCTTATATCATACCACATCAATTACACAGCTTTTACATCATTTTTCCTCACTTTTCATCATAATTCGGATTCTTCAAAAAGGTATGCCCCGAGGCTTTTCAATTCGTTTTAACACTCATACTAATCATGTAATCATATTATCAACCTATACCAATGGTCCACCATTCAATTATTCAATTACATCACTTACCCATTTTCATGAAATTCCCACAATTTTTCCTAAGTTAAAAACCCAACTTTTTCACCAAAATTTATCATAGCATTTCTAGCTTTCATGCATCATTCTAAGGCATTTTCATCTAATAGCATTTTTCCATTTGAGCTCTCTATCATCACACATCTAAGATTAAAGATTCAAAGCATAATTTCTAGATCTACAAAATCAACCACAAAGATACCACAAATATACTCACCATCAAGTGTAGGAACACCACCAAGGCTCCATCAATCCAAAGGAGATCCAAAAACTCCCAAAAACTCCAAGAACACCAAAGAGGTCGGATCTGCCCCTGCCCAAAACGCAGCAATGGAGGTGGTTTCATGGCTTAAGAGTACCACCAATGGCTTTAGAAGGTTGTTTACAATAGATTTCAACACCAAAATCAAGTGATTTGGTGAAGAAATGAAGAAATGGCAAGAATGTGTAGAAATGGGGTTTTTGTTCTCACTTGCAGGGGAGGGCGCGCATGAAGGAGAAAAAGAGAAGGAAAGGAAGGAGAAAAAGGAGTGGGGGCTAAGTGACTTCGGTCACCCGGGTCCCACACGCGATCTAACTTTAATCCCGATAAAATTTCCGATCATAAATTCTTAATCTAAATATTTTTCCAGTCCATGACATATTTTTATTTCTCCAAAATATTGATAAAAATTTCACACCTATCGGTACACTCACACCTCAGTATTTAACACTTAAAAATCACTATTCATCAATTTTTCCCAAATTTGCCTATTCACTCAATTTTCCGCCCTGATTCCATTTCCAGTGTTACTTTTGTCATATTAAATCTCTAACTCCATTTTTCATGCCTCGGTTCACGTCTTTGGCAAATTACCATTTTGCCCTTTTAGCCCATTTTGGCCCTAATTCTCGGATTTTCACTAATCCTTCCCTTTTAAACCCATATTTTATCACATAAATTCACATTTAATTTTCCGAGGTGTTATATTCACCCCACCTTTTAGGAATTTTGTCCGCAAAATCAACTATACACATATGCTAACTCGGGATACAGCCGGAGAATCTCAGTCCCCCGTACCCAAGAAGCTCCATCAAGTGTGCGGACACCAACATAACTATTTACATTTCTATCTTTTGGCTTTTCAGCCACATTTCACAATGGTCTTGCCTTTCAAAGGCCCAATGGGAGACTTCAAGTCCTTCCCAATCTCAATCTCAACCGGTGACACCACATGTGAACAACCGGAATGCACCACACTGTTGTGCACAATCTATGCTTTACCAAGCCAATTTCTTTCAATTTCTTTTCACCAGTCCGGCTACCTAGCACATATAGCCCATAATTTCTCTTGGCAGGTTTTCCCACCTAATTAACATATCAATAACTATGCCTATAGGATCACACCACATCCTGTTCAATCTGTGCCACACAGGCAACTATTACTTTATGACTCACTACAGTCACAATTATCCTTCTTTGATTTTTATTTCTATGGAGTATTAACTCTCATCATCAATTTTTTCCACATTTCTTATTCCACATCAAGCACTATTATGGAATCTCACAGCCTCTCAGTGCAATTCACCGAGTAATCATATAGTTCACGCTCACTATACTTTTATTTTCTGAGGGATAAATCCCCATTTTGGCACTTAGCCACAACTCATATGTACACACTTTTCTTTTCTCAGGTTTTTTTTAACCTACAACGTACCATTTCACCTCAACACTTATCTTTAACAAGCACCATCCCAGTGCTCAACCATCAATCTAACCTTACAAGTTCACCAATTTCGCCAAAACACAATGGCGAATCTCTTTCTCAAGACAATTTACTGGCACTCAATGGACCACACATTACAATTCATACCTTACATCGGTCATTTCAAAGCTTTCAACCATCAATTCGCTCATTAACTTTCATACACTAGATCATACTTACCATTTCAGCTAATCATCTCAAAACTTGACACATAGTTCATCATTGATCTCTCCCATTAAAGGCAACATGCCCAAGATTTCCATTAACAATTTTCTTTAACTACCATTCCATACTCATGCTATCAATTCCACATGTTTTTCATTCTATACACCTCACCTTCATTATCGTTTCATTCAACCAATATGTATCACTCCAAGGTCACGTATCATCTCTTTTTCGTACCTGTCCCATCATGTAGGGATTTTCAAAACCTAGTTATCATGCCACAAAGACTAAATCCATCATTATCATTACTTTCATAATTTCATATCAGTTGTTACACAAGTCTCTCGGACTATTCAAAAGTACCACTAGCACACTCAATCATATATCTTGGTACCTAGTCAAGAACAACATCCACATTGTGTATTTTCCACACATCTCCCACTATAATTTGCATCTATACACTCCATCAGTGACTCTACCACCAGGGTAAAGACATCAACCTTTTATTTCACCAAATACCATTCTATTTAACAATCAGTACCACACTTTCTTCCTTGACTACATCACAATTAATCACTTATTAAAATCATTGGCCACTTTGGCCACCAACTTAGCTTAGCACCTCTCCATCACAAGCCTTTCCATAAAACTTTGACTCAGTCCATCATCACTAATCAATTTTCCATTCCCTTCACATAGGGTGATAATCCAATAATTCATTTCATAATTCCCGTAAAACCATAATTCCACGCTACCACACTTGGTATACACTCATGCACATCTCCGAGTGCTCAATTTCATAATTCAAACTGCCATCTCATGACACTTCACATTTTTCATCATATTTGGCATATTACTGTTCACTTAAAGTTATCCAAATTCACCTCTTGCGTTCCTGACAAGATACAATCCTCTAATGCAATGGGTAAGAACATCCTTAGGTTTAACCCCTCGAGCTCTTGCTGTCCTAAGGGCCCCAGGTGCAATGCCCCACCAATCAGAGAATTTGTCCTTATAATTCACGCAAGAAGAGGTAACATGCCCATGGCTGTGCTAACAGTCCCACTAACACAAGGTTCTACCTCACACTACCTTACTTATATAAGATAATAATAATCTCCGGGAACATAATCCATACGGAGATAGCCATACACTCCAGGCATTTAAGCCACACAGATATAACATATTCACATCAAATCCGTATATAACGGCAAACAAATTCTTATATAGATACATAATGGTATACTAGATATATCCTACTTTTGCACCATCCACTATAATTTTCCAATATGGTTCCTTTCTCAACATTCTACTCATTCACTTGACTAGTCATTAGTCTTAGTCCATAACATAATCATCCTCACATGATTCCATCATCTTTCTCATTCTTTGACACATAATTTTCAACTCTTAATAGTACCCATATTAGATACAGTTCTAATCCGTTGTCCATCATGACTCATAGCAACCATGCTCAACACTGTAGAAGATCCACTTCATTAAACTGACATCACTTTTCTCTCAATATTTCACTATGACACCAAGGGTGCCTTCACTTACTAGTCCATGCCTTCAGTGCATCAGGACCACCAGATACATTTCAACTTCGAGCAGCGCTCGCCTGGGACTTCCAAGAGCAACACCCCTTAGGATTCAATCCACAAGGGAAACCCAGGATAGTATTAACTGTCACACTATTACCAACATGTGTGCCATGATATAACTTGCACACCGGGACTCCATCATGGATCCCATACCACATTGAGCATCCAATGACACTCCAAAGAGACAATCTCTTCCAACATTTCCCATCATAGGGAATTTCACTTACATCATTACTCTTTTACCATAAATAATTTCTTTCTTTTTCCATATAGTTTACTAACTCCAAAACAACACAATTATACATTTAGGCACCTCGGCCTTCACAAATCATATACATACATATTTATATACATACTGACACTTAGTCGTCACAGGATTACTATCCACACAAAGTTAAGCCACATCATCCAATTTGCAATGCTCCACAACATTATGGAAGCATACTAGTACCTACTACACCACACTCAGTTATATTTTTTCACCTCACATTTATCAAGTCCAACCATCCTTAACTTACGGATTCTCATACTTTCAATCAAATTCATCCAATGCCTTACATGGCAATTTCCTCAACTTCTTATATTTTACTTTTTGTACCCATGATCTCTTCACTTACACCTAACCAGCATTAATCATCATGGACCCAAGTCCCATTTTAAACATTGAATTATCCCACACATCATTTCCATAGTTCTTTTAAGTTACTCACAATCCTCAATCCAAATTTTGAAATTTCAATTTTACTTCTACATCCAAGCATATTAAGTCCTCCAAGTGTATGCCCTCATCAAGGGTCTTATAACCTTATACTTTACCCTAAGGTATCCAATATAACACATAAGCACTCATATTCAAGTTTTCACAAATTAATCGGGGTTCCAATTCCCCACCATATCAGAGATATACCACAAATTCTCACATATACTCGATTATTCTAACTCCCCGTACAATTTGGGAAGACTTACCAACATCATCATCATAATATCAATTCAAATCAACCCCACTTACTCACCATAAAACCACACATTCAACTATAGTAGCATTCTACCCCAAGTGGTTAAAATTCTTATATCAATTCATTCTCACTAAGTCCTCAATGACAGTATCACAATTTATTCTCACTACGTCCTCAATTATACCAAACTCACTTACTAACATATCTTTCCGTGGAGCAGTCAATACTGCACCCACAACCTCAGCCTAAGGACTGGCATTGGTGCTCCAGGGTTGTCACGAAGGCATCTTATACTGACCACACATTGAACACAAAGAAATGGGTTGATCAGGCCCAAACTAAGGAATCACATGTGTAGCAGTCAATAAGTGTCTACGTACAACTATACAGCACTCACCTCAATTACACAATCATCAGAGTTCCCTAAAGAAACTGCTCTGATACCATAAAATGTAACAGCCCGTTACGTACCGGTATTGTTAACATTGATTATGATATTAAGCGCAGTTACAATCACAGTAATTGGGTTAATTAAATTACGGGCAAACTTTTTTCTTTTATCATATTCTTTTTCATAACCATAACCTTTTCCGTAATCAATTAAAACAACACTATAATTGTAAATGCAATACGCGGAAGCATTCAGTTCACTAACAACACCACTAATCTTTGTTTTTATTCAACTCATTTAAACTTATCCAATTCCTTTAATATCTTACCAAGTTCTAGCCCTTCACCTAGGCTACGCATAGTTTCAAACCACATACCATTTGGAGTTCTACCCATCAAGTTAATCCCCTTTCTTTTAGTCTAGAAAAACCTGAATTTTCAAAATTTACACTGTGGTAATCGATTACCAGTGGGTGGTAATCGATTACCACCTGTCAAAAATGAGGCAGTAGCTAATTTTTCACCTCCTCTGTTCTGGTAATCGATTACCAACCTTGGGTAATCGATTACCTCACATGGTAATCGATTACCAAGCCTCAGTAATCGATTACCAGTGAAGACAGTAGCCAAATTTCGTCCCCTGTTGCATGGTAATCGATTACCATGCTTGGGTAATCGATTACTATGCAGCAAAAGTGACAGATTACAGCATTTTAAGCCCCAAAAAGGTTGTGTAATCCATCCCAAACACCTTAGTACTCCACACAACACTTAAACATACTCTAATGTAGGTTCTAGGCCCTTCAAACATGCATTTTGATACAATCATTCATCATTTACAAAGTCTTTAATATAATGGCCATTTTACATCAAATATGGACCATTTTACAACATATTTGCCAAGGCTTCAATTACAATGAATGTGGCAATGGACAAGTCCCATGCTCACTCAAATATACAATAATTTCCAAGTTTATACATATACATCATTTGAAGAATTTAACATGTAGTCATGAACATACAAAGCATGGCATTTTCAACATGCACAAGTTCATGATCTAATTCTAAAGCATAAAACATGTGCAAGATGTGTCCCAATCAACTCCTCAACACACTGTGCCTCCAATGTGCACCTCATGCTCCACTCTTCCAGGCTCAACCTGACCTGAAATGATGCCCCAAAACACGGGGTGAGATATATAAATATATCTCAGTAAACCAAGGGCCCTGGAGGTTTCTCCACCCCATGGCTCACTCAATGTGCAAATATAACATCATATAATGTGCAAGCAATACAATATCACCAACCAACTGGAGACAACCCAAGAACATCCACGCATGGATTTATGTTCAAGGCTCCATCATATAACTCCCGAGACAATCCTAGAGCTTCTCCCATGGTTGAGAAAACTCCATGGCCAACCCAACCGGAACTCCTCAAGAGACCTATCCGGCGGATGTCCCCCGTTTGGCTCATCCTGGTGTCGCTCCCATGAGTCGACCCCATGGCATTCCAACTGGTACTTCGCCATCGAAATAATCCAGCGGATGTCCAAACCCAACACACGTCAACTGGCCAGTGACCAAACAATTTTCACAAAATCCAAGCAATATGCATACAAGCACACAATCACACAATGCCATAATCACATAATCCAACCACAACCTTCCACTAGGTGTGGTGGAGCACACAAGGGCTAAACCCCAGTTCCAAAGGTTACCTCAACACCGAGCCCATGCTCCAAACGTAAGCTCCAAGCTTACCCGCTTCCAAAGTGTCCAAAAGAGACAACCTAGATAATCCACAACATGATTATCAACCATTTCCAAATCAATCATTTAATCTCAAGTAATTATTCATTTTACATAAACCTCTTTTATGGATCAAATTACCAATTACATCATGAATCACACATTCTTTCTTCTCATTCCACTATATCACACTATACCATCATCCAATTAAACACCACCTTATATCATACCACATCAATTACACAACTTTTACATCATTTTTCCTCACTTTTCATCATAATTCGGATTCTTCAAAAAGGTATGCCCCGAGGCTTTTCAATTCGTTTTAACACTCATACTAATCATGTAATCATATTATCAACCTATACCAATGGTCCACCATTCAATTATTCAATTACATCACTTACCAATTTTCATGAAATTCCCACAATTTTTCCTAAGTTAAAAACCCAACTTTTTCACCAAAATTTATCATAGCATTTCTAGCTTTCATGCATTATTCTAAGGCATTTTCATCTAATAGCATTTTTCCATTTGAGCTCTCTATCATCACACATCTAAGATTAAAGATTCAAAGCATAATTTCTAGATCTACAAAATCAACCACAAAGATACCACAAATATACTCACCATCAAGTGTAGGAACACCACCAAGGCTCCATCAATCCAAAGGAGATCCAAAAACTCCCAAAAACTCCAAGAACACCAAAGATGTCGGATCTGCCCCTGCCCAAAACGCAGCAATGGAGGTGGTTTCATGGCTTAAGAGTACCACCAATGGCTTTAGAAGGTTGTTTACAATAGATTTCAACACCAAAATCAAGTGATTTGGTGAAGAAATGAAGAAATGGCAAGAATGTGTAGAAATGGGGTTTTTGTTCTCACTCGCAGGGGAGGGCGCGCATGAAGGAGAAAAAGAGAAGGAAAGGAAGGAGAAAAAGGAGTGGGGGCTAAGTGACTTCGGTCACCCGGGTCCCACACGCGATCTAACTTTAATCCCGATAAAATTTCCGATCATAAATTCTTAATCTAAATATTTTTCCAGTCCATGACATATTTTTATTTCTCCAAAATATTGATAAAAATTTCACACCTATCGGTACACTCACACCTCAGTATTTAACACTTAAAAATCACTATTCATCAATTTTTCCCAAATTTGCCTATTCACTCAATTTTCCGCCCTGATTCCATTTCCAGTGTTACTTTTGTCATATTAAATCTCTAACTCCATTTTTTATGCCTCGGTTCACGTCTTTGGCAAATTACCATTTTGCCCTTTTAGCCCATTTTGGCCCTAATTCTCGGATTTTCACTAATCCTTCCCTTTTAAACCCATATTTTATCACATAAATTCACATTTAATTTTCCGAGGTGTTATAGCAGAGGTTGGAGACTCGGAGCGATTTGGATTGGATTTTGTTCAGGAGACCACTGAACAGATCAAAATGATTAGGGATCGTCTGAAAAAGGCCCAAGATCGCCAGAAGAGTTATTATGATCTCAAGCATCGGCCTCTAGAGCTTGAAGAGGGAGATCACGTGTTTCTAAAGTTATCACCAGTTACGGGTGTGGGACGAGCCCTGGGAGTGAGGAAGCTGAGTCCTAGATTTATTGGACCCTATCAGATTCTACGTAGGGTAGGACCAGTTGCCTACCAGCTTGCCTTACCTCCTCAACTATCCAATATACATGATGTATTCCATGTTTCTCAGCTAAGAAAGTATGTAGCTGATCCTTCTCATGTGGTTCAACCTGATGATGTTGAGATTCGGGAAAATTTGAAGACTCCAATTGGACCACTGAAAGTACTTGAGCGAGATGAGAAGAGGCTGAGGAATAAGTCTATTCCCATGGTGAAGATTCAATGGGAAGGAAGGACACCTGAAGAGTCCACTTGGGAGCGGGAAGACGAGCTTCTCCGTCAGTATCCTGAGTTTAAGGACAGGTATGTTCTTGATTTTGCGGACAAAATCGCTAAAAGGTAGGGTGACTATAATAGCCCAATATAATTAATTAGAAAAATACATGTGATTAGATAATTAAGCATGTATTAGTGAGTAAATATAAGTAAAATCCCAAACAAATTAATTGGGGTCACTTTTGAGGTAAAAAAAATGTACTCTGTGAAAATTAAGGTGTATAAATGGGTGTAGACAAAAGTACCCAAAATATAAAAATGGAAGTAGAAATACTCCTAGAAAAATATTCCAGACTATTGGGTAGAGTATGGTAATTAATGGAATTGAAGAGATAGATGAACCGATACCCACTTAACTTATGTTAAGTGGCTTGAGTACAAAAGGACCCAAAGCCCCTCCCCACTCCCATTTGTGTGCGCAGAAGGGAAAGAAAAAGGAAAGGAAAAAGAAGAGAAAGGAGGAAGAGGGAAAACCAAAGTGGGATCAAACCTTGATGGTTTTGATTGATTCCAAAGCCTAAACTACTCTAAATCTTCCCCTCTTTCACAATCCTAGCTTGGGTCTTGGTGGGGAGTTGTGTAGGTTGAGATTTTTCTTCCCAAAGTTTTGACCCATTTGAGAAGTTGTGAGATTTAGGAGCTTCTACCTCCATGGAAGCTTGAGGAACCATCACCCCTTGATTGTGCAACACTTGGTGGTAAGATTTCATCCTTTAAACTCTATTTTCATGAAGAATCCATGATTTAGGTTTTGGATGAATAGTGTTTTGGGGTTTATGATTATGTGAGTAGATTGGTTATGTTCTAGGAAGATTGAGGCCTAGTGCATGTTGAGAAAAATGCTAGGAATGACATTTAATCGGTGGAAATGAGTTTTGATAGTCGTATGATTTTGTTTGGAAAATCACAAGATTATGCATTTGACTATTGTCAGGCTTGTTTTTGTAATCAATGGTTTGGTTTGGTTGATTGTTGATACTGTCCATGTGATGCTTAGGATTGAGGCATTTGGACCAACAGTGAGTAACCAACCATTGGAGCAAGCTATGGAGCTCGGTTAGCTCCTTGGGATTGATAATTGTGTTGTGAACTTTGGTGAGGAACAAAGGTTAAGTTGGAAGCATTGAGGTAAGCCTTCGGACCTTGGGTGTAATTCCCTTTATTGTTCCACCAAGCCCTGAACGGGTCATGGTGTGTTGTTGTATATAAATGCAATGAAATAGAGTAATGCTTCGTTATATGTATTTGCATGCTTTGGTGTGACATAGGATGGTGTTTCCCTATGTTGGTATGTAGCATGACGATGCGTAAATCATACTTGGTAGTTTAGCTGGCCAGTAGGACTATTTGCATCTGAGTATCCTTAGGACAGCTCGAGAGCTCGAGGGATTTCTCCTGGAGATGTTGTGTACACTTGCATGGATATGTATTTGCTGCATTATTATTGTCATTGCTATTACACTGTTATTGAACTATGGGGTGGAGAGATGCTCCAAGGACCCCTGGTTTACTGGATATATTCGTATATCTCACCCCGTGTTGTTGGGGACCCCCTTTCAGGAAAGGATGCTGCAGGAGCCTCTGATGGCAAGTGGCCATATTTGAAGTGATTGGGCATATGAAGATATCGTGTCATTTGATTAAGCATGTTATTTTGTAGTTCACATGTATAGGATTGCTAAATGAGAATCAATTGTCATATGCATGCTATATTTATTTGGGTGGACTTAGCTTATGTTCATGCTTTTGGTATCTCTTTTGTTGATGGGAGCCAAGGAGTGATCATAGTGTTTTGTAGCTAAGTCCCATGATTTGTAATTGAAAGGATTATATGATGTAAATTAGGTGAAAGAAGACCTTTAGGTTGGAAAACCAATTTAAAACAAAGATACCCTGTTTTGTTGCCCAATTTTCGTATCATATACGATAGATTTGTACCCTTGTGTCTTGATGGAAGTTGTAGATATGTTTCTTAGCTTTCCATAGAGACCAAGATTGTGTAATTTGGATAAGTATAACTCAAGTTATGGTTAAAACACCACAGGTAGGTCAAACTGCCATGTTTTGGGTGCTTGCTCCCGAATGTCCACGCTTGGAGCGCCCACCTTCTGACTGTCCACGCTCGAAGCGTGGGATCCACGCTTGAAGCATAGGGGTCCTGGGAAATTCAGCATTCCATTTCGTAAAAACCTTATAACTTGGGCTACGGTGCTCCGATTTGAGCGCGGTTTGAACCCACGCGTAAATAATGAAAAATCCTATAATATAATGGACAAATGGAGACCATAATAAATGAAATGAAAGTATGGTATTAAGCTTTAATTATTTTATTCCGCAATGTATTATGGTTATGGTCACGCAATTGGGTAATTTTAGTTCGGCTTGTTTTAAAAGAAAAATTTAACCGGATTTTAATTGCACCAATGTGATTGTAACTGCGCTTAATATCATAAGTTGATGTTAACAAACCGGTTCTAGAACGGGGTGTTACAGGATTCATCTCTCTAAGGAGCATCTCCCTAAGACTTATAAGCAAAGAGAACGCATGAGTAGGATACCTTATGCTTCGGCTGTAGGTAGTCTCGTGTATGTCATGTTGTGTGCCAAATCAGATATATGCTATGCAATGGTAGTAAGTTGATACCAATATGATCCTGGAGAGGAACACTGGATAACAATTAAACATATACTCAAGTATCTTCGGAGAACGAGAGATTATATGTTGGTCTATTATAGTGGGAGTCTTGAAAGCATTGGTTACACAGACTTAGATTTCCAGTGAGATATTGACTCAAGAAAGACGACCTCAAGCTATGTGTTCACTCTTAATGGCAGGGCCATTTGTTGGAGGAGTGTCAAACAATCGTGTGTGGCCGACTCTACCACAGAGGCTGAGTATGTGGTTGCATATGAAGCCGCAAAGGAAGTCGCATGGTTGAAGAAGTTCCTTATGGATCTTCAGGTGATACCGGGTGCTAGTCGTCCCATCACTCTTTACTGTGACAACTGTGGGGCAATAGCACAAACTAAGGAACCAAGGTGTCACAAAAGACAGAAAAACATAGAGAGGAAGTACCACTTGATCCGAGACATCATTGATAAAGGAGACACAGTGGTAACCAAGATAGCATCGAAAGAAAACCTTGCTGACCCTTTTACCAAGAGTTTGCCTGAACGTGTGTTCGAGAGGCATGTTTCATCTAATGTCTTTAATTACTTCTTTACTCTTGGTACGTAATAGTTACCAAAAAGAAACAATCAACAACTATCAAGCCAATTTTACGAATATATGTGTAGATAGATAGAGATTACAAGTTCTAGCAAGGCAATAATCATTATCATCAAGGAAGATGGTTTTGTATACTTTCTTTGAAGTTTTGTATGTATATAGTATCATATTGTTTCCATGAACAAGCATTACTATGAACACTGATTTATTCAGCTAGAAATTTAAAGTTTTCATCAGATTTACTAGGCTGAACTATCTATAAATTTTCATACCCTTCTGCAGTACTACTATATATTTGCCTACTCAAGGCATACTGGCTCAAAATGTACACGATTGGCTTTTCCTATATGAACAAACAGCACAAATACAAATTCCTTTAACCAGAATTTTGACATATCTCCCACCCTCCATATTTTGAGCTAAAGGTTCCTCCACCATTGGCTTCCGCATACTCACAGATTGCTTCTCTGGCACAATGTTCCCATGACATTGCTATATCCCCAAGTGACAAGGGCTCATTCAAGTTTCGGAGACATAGTCTCAGCTTTGATATTGCTTTCTTTGAGAGATCACTCAGCTCCTCACTGTCATAATTAAAGAAAAAATGGGAACATGGGTGATTTTAAACTTAAAATAAAAGCACCAAAATGAATATTTGACAGCACCACACTATAACAAATAGTCCTTCATCTATGAAGTATATCTGCCAATTTCAGGGAGGAAGCCTTGTATATTGTTATTTAGAATTATTAGCAAATCAATATTGAATTGCAAAGACGAAAAGCAATTCAAGAAAATATAAAAAATACTAATCACAAGTAGATAGTCTTGTACATGAAACTAAATATTTATAGGATCCACATATCTATTGTTCTTACACTCAATCTTGTCTCCAAAAAGCCTATCATTCAAGACCAAAAAAAAATTAAAAATTCTGTCTGAATATCAACAGCA
>JAVKPL010001686.1:0-16989 GCA_032173675.1 Gastrolobium villosum
AAATGTATTTCGTCGAAAATGGATGAATAAAATAAATGCAAAAGAAATTGGTTTTTTGAAGTTTTTCGACGGAAAATTGATTCCGTCGAAGATTTTTGACGGAAAATAAATTCCATTGAAAACGGATGAATAAAATAAATGCAAAAGAAATTGATTTTGTGAAGTTTTTCGACGAAAAATAGATTCCGTCGAAGATTTTTGACGGAAAATGAATTTCGTCGAAAATGGATGAATAAAATAAATGCAAAAGAAGTTGATTTTGTGAAGTTTTTCGACGAAAAATGGATTCCGTCGAAGATTTTTGACGGAAAATGAATTCCGTCGAAAATGGATGAATAAAATAAATGCAAAAGAAATTGATTTTGTGAAGTTTTTCGACGAAAAATGGATTCCGTCGAAGATTTTTGACGGAAAATGAATTCCGTCGAAAATGGATGAATAAAATAAATGCAAAAGAAATTGATTTTGTGAAGTTTTTCGACGAAAAATGGATTCCGTCGAAGATTTTTTACGGAAAATGAATTTCGTCGAAAATGGATGAATAAAATAAATGCAAAAGAAATGGATTTTGTGAATTTTTTCGACGGAAAATGGATTTCGTCGAAGATTTTTGTCGGAAAATGAATTCCGTCAAAAATGGATGAATAAAATAAATGCAAAAGAAATTGATTTTATGAAGTTTTTCGACGAAAAATGGATTCCATCGAAGATTTTTGACGAAAAATGTATTCCGTCGAAAACGGATGAATAAAATAAATGCCAAAGAAATTGATTTTGTGAACATTTTTGACGGAAAATGAATTCCGTCGAAAATGGATGAATAAAATAAATGCAAAAGAAATTGATTTTGTGAAGTTTTCGACGCAAAATGGATTCCGTCGAAGATTTTTGACGGAAAATGAATTCCGTCGAAAATGGATGAATAAAATAAACGGAAAATGGATGAATAAAATAAAATGCAAAAGAAATTGAATTTGTGAAGTTTCGACGAAAAATGGATTCCGTCGAAGATTTTTGACGGAAAATGAATTCCGTCGAAAATGGATGAATAAAATAAATGCAAAAGAAATTGATTTTGTGAATTTTTTCGACGGAAAATGGATTTCGTCGAAGATTTTTGACGGAAAATGAATTCCGTCGAAAATGGATGAATAAAATAAATGCAAAAGAAATTGATTTTATGAAGTTTTTCGTCGAAAAATTTTCGACGGAAAATGGATTCCGTCGAAGATTTTTGAAGAAAAATGTTTTCCGTCGAAAACGGATTAATAAAATAAATGCAAAAGAAATTGATTTTGTGAGGATTTTTGACGGAAAATGAATTCCGTCGAAAACGGATGAATAAAATAAATGCAAAAGAAATTGATTTTGTGAAGTTTTTCGACGAAAATGGATCCCGTCGAAGATTTTTGACGAAAAATGTATAGCGTTGAAAACGGATTAATAAAATAAATGCAAAAGAAATTGATTTTGTGAAGATTTTTGACGGAAAATGAATTCCGTCGAAAACAGATGAATAAAATAAATGCAAAAGAAATTGATTTTGTGAAGTTTTTCGACGGAAAATGGATTCCGTCGAAGATTTTTGACGGAAAAAGAATTCCGTCGAAAATGGATGAATAAAATAAATGCAAAAGAAATTATTTTATGAAGTTTTTCGACGAAAAATGGATTCCGTCGAAGATTTTTGACGAAAAATGTATTCCGTCGAAAACGGATGACTAAAATAAATGCAAAAGAAATTGATTTTGTGAAGTTTTTCGACGGAAAAAGGATTTCGTCGAAAACGGATTAATAAAATAAATGCAAAGAAAATTGATTTTGTGAGTTTTTCGACGCAAAATGGATTCCGTCGAAAATGGATGAATTAAATTAATGCAAAAGAAATTTGTTTTGTGAAGTTTTTTGACGGAAAATGAATTCCGTCGAAAATGGATGAATAAAATAAATGCAAATGAAATTGATATTGTGAAATTTTTCGATGGAAAACGGATTCCGTCGAAAATAGATGAATAAAATAAATGCAAAAGAAATTGATTTTATGAAGTTTTTCGACGAAAAATGGATTCCGTCGAAGATTTTTGACGGAAAATGAATTCCGTTGAAAATGGATGAATAAAATAAATGCAAAAGAAATTGATTTTATTAACTTTTCGACGAAAAATGGATTCCGTTGAAGATTCTTGACGAAAAGTGTATTCCGTCGAAAACGGATGAATAAAATATATGCAAAAGAAATTGATTTTGTGATGTTTTTCGACGGAAAATGGATTCCGTAGAAGATTTTTGACGGAAAATGGGTTCCATCGAAGATTTTTTACGGCAAATGAATTCCATCGAAAACGGATGAATAAAATAAATGCAAAAGAAATTGATTTTGTGAAGTTTTTCGACGAAAAATGGATTCCGTCGAAGATTTTTGACGGAAAATGAATTCCGTCGAAAATGGATGAATAAAATAAATGCAAAAGAAATTGATTTTGTGAATCTTTTCGACGGAAAATGGATTCCGTCAAAGATTTTTGATGGAAAATGAATTCCGTCGAAAATGGATGAATAAAATAAATGCAAAAGAAATTGATTTTGTGAAGTTATTCGACGGAAAATAGATTCCGTTGAAGATTTTTGACGGAAAATGAATTCCGTCGAAAATGGCTGAATAAAATAAATGCAAAAGAAATTGATTTTGTGAAGTAATTCGACGGAAAATAGATTCCGTCGAAGATTTTTGACGGAAAATGTATTCCGTCGAAAACGGATGAATAAAATAAATGCAAAAGAAATTGATTTTGTGAAGATTTTTGACAGAAAATGAATTCCGTCGAAAATGGATGAATAAAATAAATGCAAAAGAAATTGATTTTGTGAAGTTTTTCGACGTAAAATGGATTCCGTCGAAGATTTTGGACGGAAAATGAATTCCGTCGAAAATGGATGAATAAAATAAATGCAAAAGAAATTGATTTTATGAAGTTTTAAGATGGAAAATGGATTCCGTCGAAGATTTTTGACGAAAAATGTATTCCATCGAAAATGAATGAATAAAATAAATGCAAAAGAAATTGGTTTTGTGAAGTTTTTCGACGGAAAAGAATTTCGTCGAAAACGGATTAATAAAATACATGCAAAAGAAATTGATTTTGTGAAGTTTTTTGACGGAAAATGGATTCCGTCGAAGATTTTTTACGGAAAATGAATTCCGTCAAAAATGGATGAATAAAATAAATGCAAAAGAAATTGATTTTATGAAGTTTTTCGATGGAAAATGGATTCGGTCGAAGATTTTTGACGGAAAATAAATTCCGTCGAAAATGGATGAATAAAATAAATGCAAAAGAAATTGATATTGTGAAGTTTTTCGATGGAAAACGAAAATGAATTCCGTCGAAAATGGATGAATAAAATAAATGCAAAAGAAATTGATTTTATGAAGTTTTTCGACGTAAAATGGATTCCGTCGAAGATTTTGGACGGAAAATGAATTCCGTCGAAAATGGATGAATAAAATAAATGCAAAAGAAATGGATTTTATGAAGTTTTAAGATGGAAAATGGATTCCGTCGAAGATTTTTGACGAAAAATGTATTCCGTCGAAAATGGACGAATAAAATAAATGCAAAAGAAATTGTTTTTGTGTAGTTTTTCGACGGAAAAAGAATTTCGTCGAAAACGGATTAATAAAATACATGCAAAAGAAATTGATTTTGTGAAGTTTTTCAACGGAAAATGGATTCCGTTGAAGATTTTTGACGTAAAATGAATACCGGCAAAAATGGATGAATAAAATAAATGCAAAAGAAATTGATTTTTTGAAGTTTTTCGATGGAAAATGGATTCCGTCGAAGATTTTTGACGGAAAATGAATTCCGTCGAAAATGGATGAATAAAATAAATGCAAAAGAAATTGATTTTGCGAAGTTTTTCGACGGAAAATGGATTTCGTCGAAGATTTTGGACGGAAAATGAATTCCGTCGAAAATGGATGAATAAAATAAATGCAAAAGAAATTGATTTTATGAAGTTTTTCAACGGAAAATGGATTCCGTCGAAGATTTTTGACGGAAAATGAATTTCACCGAAAACTGATGAATAAAAAAAATGCAAAAGAAATTGATTTTGTGAAGTTTTTCGACAGAAAAAGAATTTCGTTGAAAACGGAATAATAAAATAAATGCAAAAGAAATTGATTTTGTGAAGTTTTTCGACGGAAAATGGATTTCATCGAAGATTTTTGACGGAAAATGAATTCCGACGAAAACGGATGAATAAAATAAATGCAAAAGAAATTGATTTTGTGAAGATTTTTGAATGAAAATGAATTCCGTCGAAAACGGATGAATAAAATAAATGCAAAAGAAATTGATTTTGAGAAGTTTTTCGACGGAAAATGGATTCCGTCGAAGATTTTTGAAGAAAAATGTTTTCCGTCGAAAACGGATTAATAAAATAAATTCAAAAGAAATTCATTTTGTGAAGATTTTTGACGGAAAATGAATTCCGTCGAAAACGGATGAATAAAATAAATGCAAAAGAAATTGATTTTGTGAAGTTTTTCGACGAAAATGGATCCCGTCGAAGATTTTTGACGAAAAATGTATTTCGTTGAAAACGGATTAATAAAATAAATGCAAAAGAAATTGATTTTGTGAAGATTTTTGATGGAAAATGAATTCCGTCGAAAACAGATGAATAAAATAAATGCAAAAGAAATTGATTTTGTGAAGTTTTTCGACGGAAAATGGATTCCGTCGAAGATTTTTGACGGAAAATAAATTCCGTCGAAAATGGATGAATAAAATAAATGCAAAAGAAATTGATTTTGTGAAGTTTTTCGACGGAAAATGGATTCCGTCGAAGATTTTGGACGGAAAATGAATTCCGCCGAAAATGGATGAATAAAATAAATGCAAAAGAAATTGATTTTGTGAAGTTTTTCGACGTAAAATGGATTCCGTCGAAGATTTTGGACGGAAAATGAATTCCGTCGAAAATGGATGAATAAAATAAGTGCAAAAGAAATTGATTTTATGAAGTTTTAAGATGGAAAATGGATTCCGTCGAAGATTTTTGACGAAAAATGTATTCCGTCGAAAATGGACGAATAAAATAAATGCAAAAGAAATTGTTTTTGTGTAGTTTTTCGACGGAAAAAGAATTTCGTCGAAAACGGATTAATAAAATACATGCAAAAGAAATTGATTTTGTGAAGTTTTTCAACGGAAAATGGATTCCGTTGAAGATTTTTGACGGAAAATGAATTCCGGCAAAAATGGATGAATAAAATAAATGCAAAAGAAATTGATTTTTTGAAGTTTTTCGATGGAAAATGGATTCCGTCGAAGATTTTTGACGGAAAATGAATTCCGTCGAAAATGGATGAATAAAATAAATGCAAAAGAAATTGATTTTGCGAAGTTTTTCGACGGAAAATGGATTTCGTCGAAGATTTTGGACGGAAAATGAATTCCATCGAAAATGGATGAATAAAATAAATGCAAAAGAAATTGATTTTGTGAAGTTTTTCGACGTAAAATGGATTCCGTCGAAGATTTTGGACGGAAAATGAATTCCGTCGAAAATGGATGAATAAGATAAATGCAAAAGAAATTGATTTTATGAAGTTTTAAGATGGAAAATGGATTCCGTCGAAGATTTTTGACGAAAAATGTATTCCATCGAAAATGGATGAATAAAATAAATGTAAAAGAAATTGTTTTTGTGTAGTTTTTCGTCGGAAAAAGAATTTCGTCGAAAACGGATTAATAAAATGCATGCAAAAGAAATTGATTTTGTGAAGTTTTTGGACGGAAAATGGATTCCGTCGAAGATTTTTTACGGAAAATGAATTCCGTCGAAAATGGATGAATAAAATAAATGCAAAAGAAATTGATTTTATGAAGTTTTTCGATGGAAAATGGATTCCGTCGAAGATTTTTGACGGAAAATAAATTCCGTCGAAAATGGATGAATAAAATAAATGCAAAAGAAATTGATTTTGTGAAGTTTTTCGACGGAAAATAGATTTCGTCGAAGATTTTTGGCGGAAAATGAATTCCGCCGAAAATGGATGAATAAAATAAATGCAAAAGAAATTGATTTTGTGAAGTTTTTCGACGTAAATGGATTCCGTCGAAGATTTTTTACGGAAAATGAATTCCGTCAAAAATGGATGAATAAAATAAATGCAAAATAAATTGATTTGATGAAGTTTTTCGATGGAAAATGGATTCCGTCGAAGATTTTTGACGGAAAATAAATTCCGTCGAAAATGGATGAATAAAATAAATGCAAAAGAAATTGATTTTGTGAAGTTTTTCGACGGAAAATGGATTCAGTCGAAGATTTTGGACGGAAAATGAATTCCGTCGAAAATGGATGAATAAAATAAATGCAAAAGAAATTGATTTTGTGAAGTTTTTCGACGTAAAATGGATTCCGTCGAAGATTTTGGACGGAAAATGAATTCCGTCGAAAATGGATGAATAAAATAAGTGCAAAAGAAATTGATTTTATGAAGTTTTAAGATGGAAAATGGATTCCGTCGAAGATTTTTGACGAAAAATGTATTCCGTCGAAAATGGACGAATAAAATAAATGCAAAAGAAATTGTTTTTGTGTAGTTTTTCGACGGAAAAAGAATTTCGTCGAAAACGGATTAATAAAATACATGCAAAAGAAATTGATTTTGTGAAGTTTTTCAACGGAAAATGGATTCCGTTGAAGATTTTTGACGGAAAATGAATTCCGGCAAAAATGGATGAATAAAATAAATGCAAAAGAAATTGATTTTTTGAAGTTTTTCGATGGAAAATGGATTCCGTCGAAGATTTTTGACGGAAAATGAATTCCGTCGAAAATGGATGAATAAAATAAATGCAAAAGAAATTGATTTTGCGAAGTTTTTCGACGGAAAATGGATTTCGTCGAAGATTTTGGACGGAAAATGAATTCCGTCGAAAATGGATGAATAAAATAAATGCAAAAGAAATTGATTTTATGAAGTTTTTCAACGGAAAATGGATTCCGTCGAAGATTTTTGACGGAAAATGAATTTCACCGAAAACGGATGAATAAAAAAAATGCAAAAGAAATTGATTTTGTGAATTTTTTCGACAGAAAATGGATTCCGTCAAAGCTTTTTGACGGAAAATGAATTCCGTCGAAAATGGATAAATAAAATAAATGCAAAAGAAATTGGTTTTGTGAAGTTTTTCGACAGAAAAAGAATTTCGTTGAAACGGAATAATAAAATAAAGGCAAAAGAAATTGATTTTTTGAAGTTTTTCGACGGAAAATGGATTGCGTCGAAGATTTTTGACGGAAAATGAATTCCGACGAAAACGGATGAATAAAAAAATGCAAAAGAAATTGATTTTGTGAAGATTTTTGAATGAAAATGAATTCCGTCGAAAACGGATGAATAAAATAAATGCAAAAGAAATTGATTTTGAGAAGTTTTTCGACGGAAAATGGATTCCGTCGAAGATTTTTGAAGAAAAATGTTTTCCGTCGAAAACGGATTAATAAAATAAATGCAAAAGAAATTGATTTTGTGAAGATTTTTGACGGAAAATGAATTCCGTCGAAAACGGATGAATAAAATAAATGCAAAAGAAATTGATTTTGTGAAGTTTTTCGACGAAAATGGATCCCGTCGAAGATTTTTGACGAAAAATGTATTCCGTTGAAAACGGATTAATAAAATAAATGCAAAAGAAATTGATTTTGTGAAGATTTTGGACGGAAAATGAATTCCGTCGAAAACAGATGAATAAAATAAATGCAAAAGAAATTGATTTTGTGAAGTTTTTCGACGGAAAATGGATTCCGTCGAAGATTTTTGACGGAAAAAGAATTCCATCGAAAATGGATGAATAAAATAAATGCAAAATAAATTATTTTATGAAGTTTTTCGATGAAAAATGGATTCCGTCGAAGATTTTTGACGAAAAATGTATTCCGTCGAAAACGGATGACTAAAATAAATGCAAAAGAAATTGATTTTGTGAAGTTTTTCGACGGAAAAAGGATTTCGTCGAAAATGGATTAATAAAATAAATGCAAAGAAAATTGATTTTGTGAGTTTTTCGACGCAAAATGGATTCCGTCGAAGATTTTTTACGGAAAATTTATTCCGTCGAAAATGGATGAATTAAATTAATGCAAAAGAAATTTATTTTGTGAAGTTTTTCGACGGAAATTGAATTCCGTCGAAAATGGATGAATAAAATAAATGCAAATGAAATTGATATTGTGAAATTTTTCGATGGAAAACGGATTCCGTCGAAAATGGATGAATAAAATAAATGCAAAAGAAATTGATTTTATGAAGTTTTTCGACGAAAAATGGATTCCGTCGAAGATTTTTGACGGAAAATGAATTCCGTTGAAAATGGATGAATAAAATAAAAGCAAAAGAAATTGATTTTATTAACTTTTCGACGAAAAATGTATTCCGTTGAAGATTTTTGACGAAAAATGTATTCCGTCGAAAACGGATGAATAAAATAAATGCAAAAGAAATTGATTTTGTGATGTTTTTCGACGGAAAATGGATTCCGTAGAAGATTTTTGACGGAAAATGGGTTCCATCGAAGATTTTTTACGGCAAATGAATTCCATCGAAAACGGATGAATAAAATAAATGCAAAAGAAATTGATTTTGTGAAGTTTTTCGACGAAAAATGGATTCCGTCGAAGATTTTTGACGGAAAATGAATTCCGTCGAAAATGGATGAATAAAATAAATGCAAAAGAAATTGATTTTGTGAAGTTTTTCGACGGAAAATGGATTCCGTCAAAGATTTTTGATGGAAAATGAATTCCGTCGAAAATGGATGAATAAAATAAATGCAAAAGAAATTGATTTTGTGAAGTTATTCGACGGAAAATAGATTCCGTTGAAGATTTTTGACGGAAAATGAATTCCGTCGAAAATGGATGAATAAAATAAATGCAAAAGAAATTGATTTTGTGAAGTTATTCGACGGAAAATAGATTCCGTCGAAGATTTTTGACGGAAAATGAATTCCGTCGAAAACGGATGAATAAAATAAATGCAAAAGAAATTGATTTTGTGAAGATTTTTGACAGAAAATGAATTCCGTCGAAAATGGATGAATAAAATAAATGTAAAAGAAATTGATTTTGTGAAGTTTTTCGACGTAAAATGGATTCCGTCGAAGATTTTGGACGGAAAATGAATTCCGTCGAAAATGGATGAATAAAAAAAATGCAAAAGAAATTGATTTTATGAAGTTTTAAGATGGAAAATGGATCCCGTCGAAGATTTTTGACGAAAAATGTATTCCATCGAAAATGGATGAATAAAATAAATGCAAAAGAAATTGTTTTTGTGTAGTTTTTCGTCGGAAAAAGAATTTCGTCGAAAACGGATTAATAAAATACATGCAAAAGAAATTGATTTTGTGAAGTTTTTCGACGGAAAATGGATTCCGTCGAAGATTTTTTACGGAAAATGAATTCCGTCAAAAATGGATGAATAAAATAAATGCAAAAGAAATTGATTTTATGAAGTTTTTCGATGGAAAATGGATTCCGTCGAAGATTTTTGACGGAAAATAAATTCCGTCGAAAATGGATGAATAAAATAAATGCAAAAGAAATTGATTTTGTGAAGTTTTTCGTCGGAAAATGGATTCCGTCGAAGATTTTGGACGGAAAATAAATTCCGCCGAAAATGGATGAATAAAATAAATGCAAAAGAAATTGATTTTGTGAAGTTTTTCGACGGAAAATGGATTCCGTCAAAGATTTTTGATGGAAAATGAATTCCGTCGAAAATGGATGAATAAAATAAATGCAAAAGAAATTGATTTTGTGAAGTTATTCGACGGAAAATAGATTCCGTTGAAGATTTTTGACGGAAAATGAATTCCGTCGAAAATGGATGAATAAAATAAATGCAAAAGAAATTGATTTTGTGAAGATTTTTGACGGAAAATGAATTCCGTCGAAAATGGATGAATAAAATAAATGCAAAAGAAATTGATTTTGTGAAGTTTTTCGACGGAAAAAGGATTCCGTCGAAGATTTTTGACGGAAAATGAATTCCGTCGAAAATGGATGAATAAAATAAATGCAAAAGAAATTGATTTTATGACTTTTCGACGAAAAATGGATTCCGTGAAGATTTTTGACGAAAATGAATTCCGTCGAAAATGGATGAATAAAATAAATGCAAAAGAAATTGACTATGTGATGTTTTTCGACGGAAAATGGATTCCGTAGAAGATTGAATTTGACGGAAAATGGGTCGAAGATTTTTGACGGAAAATGAATTCCATCGAAAACGGATGAATAAAATAAATGCAAAAGAAATTGATTTTGTGAAGTTTTTCGACGAAAAATGGATTCCGTCGAAGATTTTGGACGGAAAATGAATTCCGTCGAAAATGGATGAATAAAATAAATGCAAAAGAAATTGATTTTATGAAGTTTTAAGATGGAAAATGGATCCCGTCGAAGATTTTTGACGAAAAATGTATTCCATCGAAAATGGATGAATAAAATAAATGCAAAAGAAATTGTTTTTGTGTAGTTTTTCGTCGGAAAAAGAATTTCGTCGAAAACGGATTAATAAAATACATGCAAAAGAAATTGATTTTGTGAAGTTTTTCGACAGAAAATGGATTCCGTCGAAGATTTTTTACGGAAAATGAATTCCGTCGAAAATGGATGAATAAAATAAAAGCAAAAGAAATTGATTTTATGAAGTTTTTCGATGGAAAATGGATTCCGTCGAAGATTTTTGACGGAAAATAAATTCCGTCGAAAATGGATGAATAAAATAAATGCAAAAGAAATTGATTTTGTGAAGTTTTTCGACGGAAAATGGATTCCGTCGAAGATTTTGGACGGAAAATGAATTCCGCCGAAAATGGATGAATAAAATAAATGCAAAAGAAATTGATTTTGTGAAGTTTTTCGACGTAAAATGGATTCCGTCGAAGATTTTGGACGGAAAATGAATTTCGTCGAAAATGGATGAATAAAATAAATGCAAAAGAAATTGATTTTATGAAGTTTTAAGATGGAAAATGGATTCCGTCGAAGATTTTTGACGAAAAATGTATTCCGTCGAAAATGGACGAATAAAATAAATGCAAAAGAAATTGTTTTTGTGTAGTTTTTCGACGGAAAAAGAATTTCGTCGAAAACGGATTAATAAAATACATGCAAAAGAAATTGATTTTGTGAAGTTTTTCAACGGAAAATGGATTCCGTCGAAGATTTTTGACGGAAAATGAATTCCGTCAAAAATGGATGAATAAAATAAATGCAAAAGAAATTGATTTTTTGAAGTTTTTCGATGGAAAATGGATTCCGTCGAAGATTTTTGACGGAAAATGAATTCCGTCGAAAATGGATGAATAAAATAAATGCAAAAGAAATTGATTTTTTTTTCGACGGAAAATGGATTTCGTCGAAGTTTTTGGACGGAAAATGAATTCCATCGAAAATGGATGAATAAAATAAATGCAAAAGAAATTGATTTTGTGAAGTTTTTCGACGGAAAATGGATTCCGTCGAAGATTTTTGGACGGAAAATGAATTCCGTCGAAAATGGATGAATAAAATAAATGCAAAAGAAATTGATTTTATGAAGTTTTTCGATGGAAAATGGATTCCGTCGAAGATTTTTGACGGAAAATGTATTCCGTCGAAAATGGATGAATAAAATAAATGCAAAAGAAATTGATTTTGTGATTAATAAAAGTTTTGACGGAAAATGAATTCCGGAAAATGGATGAATAAAATAAATGCAAAAGAAATTGATTTTATGAAGTTTTTCGATGGAAAATGGATTCCGTCGACGACGGAAAATGAATTCCGTCGAAAATGGATGAATAAAATAAATGCAAAAGAAATTGATTTTGTGAAGTTTTTCGACGGAAAATGGATTCCGTCGAAGATTTTTTACGGAAAATGAATTCCGTCAAAAATGGATGAATAAAATAAATGCAAAAGAAATTGATTTTATGAAGTTTTTCGATGGAAAATGGATTCCGTCGAAGATTTTTGACGGAAAATAAATTCCGTCGAAAATGGATGAATAAAATAAATGCAAAAGAAATTGATTTTGTGAAGTTTTTCGACGGAAAATGGATTCCGTCGAAGATTTTGGACGGAAAATGAATTCCGCCGAAAATGGATGAATAAAATAAATGCAAAAGAAATTGATTTTGTGAAGTTTTTCGACGTAAAATGGATTCCGTCGAAGATTTTTTACGGAAAATGAATTCCGTCGAAAATGGATGAATAAAATAAGTGCAAAAGAAATTGATTTTATGAAGTTTTAAGATGGAAAATGGATTCCGTCGAAGATTTTTGACGAAAAATGTATTCCGTCGAAAATGGACGAATAAAATAAATGCAAAAGAAATTGTTTTTGTGTAGTTTTTCGACGGAAAAAGAATTTCGTCGAAAACGGATTAATAAAATACATGCAAAAGAAATTGATTTTGTGAAGTTTTTCAACGGAAAATGGATTCCGTTGAAGATTTTTGACGGAAAATGAATTCCGGCAAAAATGGATGAATAAAATAAATGCAAAAGAAATTGATTTTTTGAAGTTTTTCGATGGAAAATGGATTCCGTCGAAGATTTTTGACGGAAAATGAATTCCGTCGAAAATGGATGAATTAAATTAATGCAAAAGAAATTTATTTTGTGAAGTTTTTCGACGGAAAATGAATTCCGTCGAAAGTGGATGAATAAAATAAAGGAAAAAGAAATTGATATTGTGAAATTTTTCGATGGAAAACGAATTCCGTCGAAAATGGATGAATAAAATAAATGCAAAAGAAATTGATTTTATGAAGTTTTTCGACGAAAAATGGATTCCGTCGAAGATTTTTGACGGAAAATGAATTCCGTTGAAAATGGATGAATAAAATAAAAGCAAAAGAAATTGATTTTATTAACTTTTCGACGAAAAATGGATTCCGTTGAAGATTTTTGACGAAAAATGTATTCCGTCGAAAACGGATGAATAAAATAAATGCAAAAGAAATTGATTTTGTGATGTTTTTCGACGGAAAATGGATTCCGTAGAAGATTTTTGACGGAAAATGGGTTCTATCGAAGATTTTTTACTGCAAATGAATTCCATCGAAAACGGATGAATAAAATAAATGCAAAAGAAATTGATTTTGTGAAGTTTTTCGACGGAAAATGGAATCCGTAGAAGATTTTTGATGGAAAATGGATTCTGTCGAAGATTTTTGACGGAAAATGAATTCCGTCGAAAATGGATGAATAAAATAAATGCAAAAGAAATTGATTTTGTGAAGTTTTTCGACGGAAAATGGATTCCGTCAAAGATTTTTGATGGAAAATGAATTCCGTCGAAAATGGATGAATAAAATAAATGCAAAAGAAATTGATTTTGTGAAGTTATTCGACGGAAAATAGATTCCGTCCAAGATTTTGACGGAAAATGAATTCCGTCGAAAATGGATGAATAAAATAAATGCAAAAGAAATTGATTTTGTGAAGTTATTCGACGGAAAATAGATTCCTTCGAAGATTTTTGACGGAAAATGAATTCCGTCGAAAACGGATGAATAAAATAAATGCAAAAGAAATTGATTTTGTGAAGATTTTTGACAGAAAATGAATTCCGTCGAAAACGGATGAATAAAATAAATGCAAAAGAAATTCATTTTGTGAAGTTTTTCGACGTAAAATGGATTCCGTCGAAGATTTTGGACGGAAAATGAATTCCGTCGAAAATGGATGAATAAAATAAATGCAAAAGAAATTGATTTTATGAAGTTTTAAGATGGAAAATGGATCCCGTCGAAGATTTTTGACGAAAAATGTATTCCGTCGAAAATGGATGAATAAAATAAATGCAAAAGAAATTGTTTTTGTGTAGTTTTTCGACGGAAAGAAGAATTTCGTCGAAAACGGATTAATAAAATAAATGCAAAGGAAATTGATTTTGTAAGTTTTTCGACGGAAAATGGATTCCGTCGAAGATTTTTTACGGAAAATGAATTCCGTCAAAAATGGATGAATAAAATAAATGCAAAAGAAATTGATTTTATGAAGTTTTTCGATGGAAAATGGATTCCGTCGAAGATTTTTGACGGAAAATAAATTCCGTCGAAAATGGATGAATAAAATAAATGCAAAAGAAATTGATTTTGTGAAGTTTTTCGACGGAAAATGGATTCCGTCGAAGATTTTGGACGGAAAATGAATTCCGCCGAAAATGGATGAATAAAATAAATGCAAAAGAAATTGATTTTGTGAAGTTTTTCGACATAAAATGGATTCCGTCGAAGATTTTGGACGGAAAATGAATTCCGTCGAAAACGGATGAATAAAATAAGTGCAAAAGAAATTGATTTTATGAAGTTTTAAGATGGAAAATGGATTCCGTCGAATATTTTTGACGAAAAATGTATTCCGTCGAAAATGGACGAATAAAATAAATGCAAAAGAAATTGTTTTTGTGTAGTTTTTCGACGGATAAATTATGTCGATATTTTTTGAGAATTTCGTCGAAAACAGATTAATAAAATACATGCAAAAGAAATTGATTTTGTGAAGTTTTTCAACGGAAAATGGATTCCGTTGAAGATTTTTGACGGAAAATGATTTCCGGCAAAAATGGATGAATAAAATAAATGCAAAAGAAATTGATTTTTTGAAGTTTTTCGATGGAAAATGGATTCCGTCGAAGATTTTTGACGGAAAATTTATTCCGTCGAAAATGGATGAATTAAATTAATGCAAAAGAAATTTATTTTGTGAAGTTTTTCGACGGAAAATGAATTCCGTCGAAAATGGATGAATAAAATAAATGAAAAAGAAATTGATATTGTGAAATTTTTCGATGGAAAACAGATTCCGTCGAAAATGGATGAATAAAATAAATGCAAAAGAAATTGATTTTATGAAGTTTTTCGACGAAAAATGGATTCCGTCGAAGATTTTTGACGGAAAATGAATTCCGTTGAAAATGGATGAATAAAATAAAAGCAAAAGAAATTGATTTTATTAACTTTTCGACGAAAAATGGATTCCGTTGAAGATTTTTGACGAAAAATGTATTCCGTCGAAAACGGATGAATAAAATAAATGCAAAAGAAATTGATTTTGTGATGTTTTTCGACGGAAAATGGATTCCGTAGAAGATTTTTGACGGAAAATGGGTTCCATCGAAGATTTTTTACTGCAAATGAATTCCATCGAAAACGGATGAATAAAATAAATGCAAAAGAAATTGATTTTGTGAAGTTTTTCGACGGAAAATGGAATCCGTAGAAGATTTTTGATGGAAAATGGATTCTGTCGAAGATTTTTGACGGAAAATGAATTCCGTCGAAAATGGATGAATAAAATAAATGCAAAAGAAATTGATTTTGTGAAGTTTTTCGACGGAAAATGGATTCCGTCAAAGATTTTTGATGGAAAATGAATTCCGTCGAAAACGGATGAATAAAATAAATGCAAAAGAAATTGATTTTGTGAAGTTATTCGACGGAAAATAGATTCCGTCGAAGATTTTTGACGGAAAATGAATTCCGTCGAAAATGGATGAATAAAATAAATGCAAAAGAAATTGATTTTGTGAAGTTATTCGACGGAAAATAGATTCCTTCGAAGATTTTTGACGGAAAATGAATTCCGTCGAAAACGGATGAATAAAATAAATGCAAAAGAAATTGATTTTGTGAAGATTTTTGACAGAAAATGAATTCCGTCGAAAATGGATGAATAAAATAAATGCAAAAGAAATTGATTTTGTGAAGTTTTTCGACGTAAAATGGATTCCGTCGAAGATTTTGGACGGAAAATGAATTCCGTCGAAAATGGATGAATAAAATAAATGCAAAAGAAATTGATTTTATGAAGTTTTAAGATGGAAAATGGATTCCGTCGAAGATTTTTGACGAAAAATGTATTCCGTCGAAAATGGATGAATAAAATAAATGCAAAAGAAATTGTTTTTGTGTAGTTTTTCGACGGAAAAAGAATTTCGTCGAAAACGGATTAATAAAATACATGCAAAAGAAATTGATTTTGTGAAGTTTTTCGACGGAAAATGGAATCCGTAGAAGATTTTTGATGGAAAATGGATTCTGTCGAAGATTTTTGACGGAAAATGAATTCCGTCAAAAAAATGGATGAATAAAATAAATGCAAAAGAAATTGATTTTGTGAAGTTTTTCGATGGAAAATGGATTCCGTCAAAGATTTTTGATGGAAAATGAATTCCGTCGAAAATGGATGAATAAAATAAATGCAAAAGAAATTGATTTTGTGAAGTTATTCGACGGAAAATGGATTCCGTCGAAGATTTTTGACGGAAAATGAATTCCGTCGAAAATGGATGAATAAAATAAATGCAAAAGAAATTGATTTTGTGAAGTTATTCGACGGAAAATAGATTCCTTCGAAGATTTTTGACGGAAAATGAATTCCGTCGAAAACGGATGAATAAAATAAATGCAAAAGAAATTGATTTTGTGAAGATTTTTGACAGAAAATGAATTCCGTCAAAAATGGATGAATAAAATAAATGCAAAAGAAATTGATTTTGTGAAGTTTTTCGACGTAAAATGGATTCCGTCGAAGATTTTGGACGGAAAATGAATTCCGTCGAAAATGGATGAATAAAATAAATGCAAAAGAAATTGATTTTATGAAGTTTTAAGATGGAAAATGGATCCCGTCGAAGATTTTTGACGAAAAATGTATTCCGTCGAAAATGGATGAATAAAATAAATGCAAAAGAAATTGTTTTTGTGTAGTTTTTCGACGGAAAAAGAATTTCGTCGAAAACGGATTAATAAAATACATGCAAAAGAAACTGATGGAAAATGGATTCCGTCGAAGATTTTTGACGGAAAATAAATTCTGTCGAAATTGGATGAATAAAATAAATGCAAAAGAAATTGATTTTGTGAAGTTTTTCGACGGAAAATGGATTCCGTCGAAGATTTTTGGACG
>JAVKPL010001687.1:0-16878 GCA_032173675.1 Gastrolobium villosum
ATTTGAGAAGTTGATAAGTTCATGCCAAGAAATTGATAATTTTAATGATGATTTATCCATCAACATTTTTCCAATACAATATGCAAAAAGATCAAACACAGCAGTTAAACATGACCCGCAAAATGATCTAGTGGGAAGGGGAAAAAGAGGTTTGGCACCTTGGTATCTCGAAAAATAGGTTGCTCTTGGTCTGTTACTAGTACTATCCTAGACCTTTGATATATTTAAAATATATATCCCTCATATCCAAGCAATTTGGCCAAAAATTAAAAGAAATTGCCAGCAACACAAGTGATACAATATACAAAAATGGAGGACCTCCCTATAGCATAAACACAAAAGCAGGTTATAACCAAACGCCAGACCATTTGGACATTTTAAGCCTAACGAAACATCAGGTAATAGTATCATTAATATAACTATGACACATTGACACTAATTGAAAACAAGAAGAAGCAAGAAAATACCACGTCAGAAATAGTTTCAATCCTGGTCTAGAAAGTGCATGACAAAAAATTCAACGGAATAAAGAAACAGATTGATAAGTTTAAATTGAACTAAATTTTGATTAAAAAATGAAAAAAATTCATGAACACTACATGCCATGCCAGTGTGCTCCCTGCTCTATGACTCTATGCTAGATTTAGATTCATTGTTTCCTCATACAGATTATATTGATGAAAAGATTCCTTCTAAAAACATTTTAGAAACTTTTCTTCGTGCTTTTGTTTTTATCGTTTAATATATATATATATATTTACTTTTCTTTCTTCATTGTTGATGTTTGAGTCTGGTTTCAGATATGAATGGTGCTGGTTTTGTAACGATTGTTTTGGTTTTGGGAGTAATGTGTTTAATGGGTCGTCATGCATTTATGTCAAAGTTTTCGACTTTGGATTCCGGGATGCTCTTGTTTTGTCAGGAAGTGGATCTACTCGATTGTTTCGTTCGTAGTTTACATTTTGTTCCTCCATTTGTTCCTTACTTCTCATAAATATCTCAACTCGAATTTTGTTTAATGGCGAAGTTTGTCCATGTGACTTTTGAGTCGAGTTAGTTGGCACAAACTTGGAGGAACTATTTTTAGATTTCTGTTTCTAAATGACGATGATTAATTTGGGAATTTTTTCCTAATATCTTGGAGTAGTTTTTAATTTTTTAATGACATTATATATATATATACATATATTTGCTCAAATTTCTAGAATCTCAATATGCCTACGTATTCTAGTATAAATGAACCAGCACAAATTTCTAGAATATCAGAATTCACCTGCATATCTTATTATAAATGAAAGCATGGATTTAGATCCTCTGATGTGGAAAACTGGTGATGTTATTTGATCACAACCACTCATTGATGATGAGATAAGAGAGAGAAAAATGTATGATTTTTCAATAAGTGATTGTGATAAAATAATATGAGCAATTTTTCACATGAGATGATCCAAATCGTTAAGTGGATCGATAGCACAGAAGATTTGTTCCATTATCCTAAATGCTTTTGGAGTTTCTTATTTATTTTAATGAAAAGACCACAAGGTGTCCTCAGATTTTAATGTCAGTTCGTTACACGAAGTATATTTTTCCAATGTTTGTTTTAAATTTATTAATTTATTTATTGAAAGGTGGATTCAGTTCAAGTTAATGGCTTTCAGGAGCAATCATTTTCCCGGATTTTTCTGACGTTTATGATGATTTTGGTGATCCAAACATATTTCCTAAGGTGGGTGAGTAGTACCAAGCTGAAATTCCAGTTTTAATATCAGAATCTGATTGTTATTGGTTTCAAAAGAAGCCACATGATGCAGAAAGAACACGTACCTTCAATGAATCTCAATTAGGATTACCAATTCCTATAACTCGGATCAAGGATGAAGTAGAGGACAATAAGCATGGTCAACTGAAACATGCATACGAGTCAATTGGATTTACCAAAAAAAAGTGGATTTTCAAAAATAGAATGCATCTTGAATAGTCCTGGCCATGATAAATTGAATCCAGAACCCGAGGCCATTGACATTACATTGGTCAATGGAACAAAATTGGGGGCATCTGGAAATTGCAGTGTGCAACAAGAAACAAAGATTGGGGTGCATGAGAATAAATGCAAAGGCCACTGTCTGGTTCCTGGGTCTTCAACTGACACCTGGAATGAAATAGAAGAGGCCAGTTTCACCCTTGGCTTGTATATATTTGGGAAGAATCTTGTTAAAGTGAAAAGATTTATTGGGAATAAGACAATGGGGGATATAATGGCATTCTACTATGGGAAATTTTATAAGTCAGAGAGATATCAAAGGTGGTCTGCATTGAGGAAAATGAAAAGCAGAAAATGCATTCTTGGGCAAAAAAATTTCACAGGACCAAGGCAACAAGAGCTTTTATCTCATTTACTACCCAATGTACCAGAGGAATGACGCAGTAAATTACTTGAGGTATTTACATAAACTCTTCCTAAGTTTATGCCCTTTTAATTCCATCATTTCATGACATTATTCTTGTCTCAATCATAAAATAGTAGGTAGACACACGATCTCCTGAGTTTGGATCAATGTCTTCATGCATCATGGCCATTTGCTTCTTGCACAATCTAAAATGTAATTGACCAATATTTTGCCAATACATGTTTGATATATTGAATCAATAGTGAAATAACATTGAAATATGAATCTGTTGATGCTGATGACTAAATGTTGTGCCAAGTGGTTACCAAATGGAAAGCTTGTAATATGCTTTTCATTGCCTACAATTTCGGTGAGATCAACATGCATTGTCAATCTAATTGAACTTTTCAATGTGTCACTGTTTTATCTCATACTTGAAAAGTTGCTGCATCATTATATATCTTCTTCATCCGTTACTGCCTATTCACCGAGGAATGTGTTTTTGCTAAAATTAAATTGAATTGCATGGTAGGTGTCCAAGACATTTGTGGAAGGAAAAATGCTTCTAGAAGACTATGTTTTAACTCTCAAGGATTCAGTTGGGCTCAATACTCTTGTTGAGGCAGTTGGAGTTGGTACAAAAAAAGATCTTACAGTTCTCACTGCAGATTCTGTGAAGTCCACTCAGGCACTTCATGTTCGTCCAGAAAAACCAGTTGGCAAAGATTGCTCAAGGCTTACACCTGCAGAAATAATAAACATTCTAATAGGCAATTCCAGATTAAGTAAGTCTCGATCACATGATCTCTTCTGGGAAGCTGTTTGGCCTCGTTTACTTGCTAGAGGTTGGCACTTTGAGAAGCCGGGAAGTGATGATAATTATGTTGTTGCATATAAGCATCCTCTTATTTTCTTAGTCCCTGGAGTTAACAAGTTTTCAAGGGAACTAGAGAAGGGGGGATGACTATTTTGATTCCATTTGTGATGTCTTGGGTAAAGTTGCTTCAGATCCTGAGCTAATTGAGCTTGAGACAAATGCAGATGATGACTACACAACCAAGGAAGGAAATGGATGTACTAAGGAAACAAAATCGGACCAGGAAAACTCCCCTGATCCGCAACACCATTGCTATCTCATACTGTGAACTCCAATTTGCAGTACAGAAGTAAAGAACACAACTCTGAGTAGAATTGAGATAACTGAGAAGGATTCTACTTCTGAAGATGATTCTAACAATGAGGATGCTTCAGAGGAGCAAACAAAAGGACTTGACTTTTTGGATACCGTGTGCTTGGATAAGGGTAAAACTGATGCTTCTGATGCCAGTAAATTTACCATCATTGCTAAGGAAGTCCCTTCTGGCATTGATGGTATAGAAAATAATCCTTCAGAAGAAGTGGTTCCAATAAGAAGCATTGGTTCTACTAATCCATCTGCAGCCTCCAAGGACCAGAAGACAGACTTGTTGAGTAACACACAGGGAATAGATGCTATGGAGTGCCAACCAATCAAGAGAGAGGTACCTAATAGCAATAATATTGAAGATCCTAATGTTACAAAAAAATGGAGATTAAGTGCCTGTAGCCGCGAAGAGAGAAATGTCAATAGTTCTAGCATCTTTATGGTTTCTGTAAGAACAATTAAATATGAGAATTAGGAAATAATTCCATAATTGACTCTAATAATTATTATGAAGCTCTAATAATTATAGTAAGTGGGTAATAATGCTGAAACTCATTTTTCGGACGAAAAGCGCAGATACCGATTTTGCTACCCGGTATAAATGCGTACCGGTGAAGTATCCCGAAAAATCATAATAAGTACATGATAATTACTAGAATAATATGTAGGACTTGTAAAATAAGTTTCAAGTGAAAATAATGTGAACTGATGCCAGAACTGATACTGGCTATGGAAAAGCGCGTACCGGAAAGGTGCTCCGAAAAATAAAATAAAAATATGAAAAATCTTAGAAAAATGAGTAGGTTAAGATTCCAAAATTTGGGATTAAAATGCTAAGCGTAGCAATTAGCGCTAATACCGTGCGATTAAGGCTTATGTGACTATATATATGTTAATTGGGCACAAAACCCTAGTCACCTTATTGTCTCGTACGTGAAAAGAGGCTGAACCTTTGCTCCAAACACTGTTCCAATGCCTTGGTGCTTCTTTGTGTGAGTTTGAAGCCATTTCCTTCTACTTTCTTCATCAAAACACCTAGGGTGAGTGAGCTTATGAGTTGTAAGTGTGGAAAGTAGCCTTTGGGGGTAGGTTCTGCCACTGTTGGGGAGTGGTTCATGGGTTGACTTGTTGTTTGTAGTGGTTTGAGTCCATTCCTTGGTAGTGGAAGCTCCAAGGAGCAACCATGGGTGAGAAAGGACCTTGCTTGTGTTCCATTTTCGCACATCCCTTGAAGTCAGAATTGTGGAGCTGTTTGATGAGCTCCATGAGCCTTTCTTGCTGAGTTTTGAGCTTAGGTAAGTTGTACCACATTTAATCTTGAGTTTTAATGGGTAAAAGTGGAGTCTTGCCATGTTTAATGAACTAAACAAGTAACCAACGTGTTAGATAACCTAAATGAGCTTAAAGATGCATGCTTTAACGTTTAGAATTGGTAGAAATTGGATCTTTGGTTGGATTTTCGCGAAATGAAGAATCTGTGTTCTGTCGCGAAATATCCGGATATTTGGTTGTGAATATCCGGATATTGATATCCGGATATGGGGTCTTGTGATATCCAGATATTGATATCTGGATATGCCCCCGACAAATATCCTGATATTCTGGGTTTTCGATGAACAGTAAGGTACTGTTCATACAGATTGCTATTATGGGTTTGTGGACCCATGATTAGTCAGTGTAAGCTTCTATAATGACTT
Source organism: Gastrolobium villosum (assembly GCA_032173675.1). Lineage (NCBI taxonomy): Eukaryota > Viridiplantae > Streptophyta > Magnoliopsida > Fabales > Fabaceae > Gastrolobium > Gastrolobium villosum. Next base: position 5,268 of record JAVKPL010001687.1, read on the forward strand.
GTTAAGTCAGAAACTAAGTGTTTAAGGGTTTAAGGCTTTGTGAGAAGCCTAAAGACATAAATCGTAAAGGAAATGCATAGTCTTTATGTTATATGCTTGTAGAGTATGAACGTTGATATTGTTATTGGTGCAAACAGATTGTGACCTTGCTGTTTGTGGGCTTTGAGCTGGTGTGGACCTTGAAGTGGATAGTTAGCTTGCGAGGTAAGCTTTTGTGTCCTCGGTTTAGCCATTGATTGGTTCCACCATTTCCCATGGGGGATGGTTTATATGCATGTTGTGTTTTCATTCTTTATGATTGGAATGTTGTTGAACTATTATGTATAAGGGCTTTAAAATATGCATGTGTTGTTCTACTTTGACGGTAAACCTGAGTATGTAGCGTCATACAAGATGGTGAGACTGGGGTGGATGCAAGTAGCGTCTTGCACTGTATGTAGGTAATAGACGTATTTCTGCATTTCTCTTGCCAGTAGATTATATTGACACACATGACATGATTATCTGTGCATCACACTGATTTTGGAACTTATATATTGTGTAAACTGTTTTAGAACTTATATTGCACATGTAAGTGAACTTGGGGTGGAAGATCCTTGAGGACCCCTTATCTTACTGAGATTTCTTTTTAGAGATCTCACCCCACGTTTGGGGCACCATTTCAGGTTCAGGTAATGCGAGGATTGATACCTCTAGCGGCAGGAGGCCGGAGCTTAGCTGATTTATATGATGATATGATGATTATGCTTGGTTGCTGGATATGTCTGTTGCGATTTAGCTTATTTATTATGTTGCTGTTGTTGAAACTATTTTTGGGCTTTGTTGCCTTATTTGGTGAGCATGGGGATTGTCCATGCCGCATTAATTTGACTATGTCTTATTTTAGATTCGTGTTGTAATAATGTATCAGGATTATGTTCGGACTACGTGTTGTAGTTCCGTGATTTTAGATACTCACTATTATTTAGATTATGAGGTATTTCAGTTAGTTGTCTCTTGCAATATTATACAGGCAATGTATAATAGCCCAAAATAATTAATTAGCAAAATACATGTGATTAGATAATTAAGCATGTATTAGTGAGTAAAAGTAAGTAAATTCCCTTATAAAATTTATTGGGGTCACTTTTGAGGTAAAAAGTGTACTCTGTGAAAATTAAGGGGTATAAATGGGTGTAGACAAAAGTGCCCAAAATATAAAAATGGAAGTAGAAATATTCCTAGAAAAATATTCCAGACTCTTGGGTAAAGTTTGGTAATTAATGGAGTTGAATACATAGATGAACCGATACCCACTTAACCTGTGATAAGTGACAAGTCACTAAAGGAACCCAAAACCCTTATTTCCCTACCCAACCCCGTGCGCAGAAGGGAAAAGAAGAAAAAGAAGAGAAAAAAGAGAAGAAGAAAGGGAGAAAGGAGAAGAGAGGAAAGGAAGAGAGAAAAAGGGGAAAAACCCTAGGGTGTGTAATCTTTGATGGTTTGGAGTGATTCAAAAGCCTAAACCACTTCAAATCTTCCCCTCTTTCACAATCCTATCTTGGATCTTGGTGGGGAGCTTTGTGGTTTGAGATTCTTCCTCTCAAAGATTCGACTCATTGGAGAAGTTGTTAGATTTGGGAGCTTCTACCTCCATGGAAGCTTGAGGAGTAACCAATCCTTGGTTGTGCAACCATTAGTGGTAAGATTTCATCCTTTGAACTCTATTTTCATGAAGAATCCATGATTTAGGTTTTGGATGAATAGTGTCTAGGGTTTATGGTTATGTGAGTAAATGGGCTATGTTCTAGGAAGATTGAGGCCTAGAGTATGTTGAGAAAAATGCTAGGAATGACATTTAATCGGTGAAAATAAGTTTATATAGTCATATGATTTTGTTTGGAAAATTACAAAATTATGCATTTGACTATGGTTTGGCTTGTTGGTGTAATCAATGGTTTGGTTTGGGTTGATTGTTGATATTGTCCATGTGATGCTTAGGATTGAGGCATTTGGACCAACCGTGAATAACCAACCGTTGGAGCAAGCTATGGAGCTCGGTTAGCTCCTTGAAGTTAATGTTGTGTTGTGAAGAACAAAGGTTTAGTTGGAAGCTTTGAGGTAAGCCTTCGGACCTTGGGTGTAATTCCCTTTATTGTTCCACCAAGCCCTGAACGGGTCATGGTGTGTTGTTGTATATAAATGCAATGAAATAGAGTAATGCTTCGTTGTATGTATTTGCATGCTTTGGTGTGACATAGGATGGTGTTTCCCTATGTTGGTATGTTGCATGACGATGCGTAAATCATACTTGGTAGTTTAGCTGGCCAGTAGGACTATTTGCATCTGAGTATCCTTAGGACAGCTCGAGAGCTCGAGGTATTTCTCCTGGAGATGTTGTGTACACTTGCATGGATATGTATTTGCTGCATTATTATTGTCATTGCTATTACACTGTTATTGAACTATGGGGTGGAGAGATGCTCCAAGGACCCCTGGTTTACTGGATATATTCGTATATCTCACCCCGTGTGGTTGGGGACCCCCTTTCAGGAAAGGATGCTGCAGGAGCCTCTGATGGCAAGTGGCCATATTTGAAGTGATTGGGCATATGAAGATATCGTGTCATTTGATTAAGCATGTTATTTTGTAGTTCACATGTATAGGATTGCTAAATGAGAATCAATTGTCATATGCATGCTATATTTATTTGGGTGGACTTAGCCTATGCTCATGCTTTTGGTATCTCTTTTGTTGATGGGAGCCAAAGAGTGATCATAGTGTTTTGTAGCTAAGTCCCATGATTTGTAATTGAAACTTGTAAACATGCTATGTTGTAATTATTGGGTATTTGCATATATGATGAAATGATATGTATGCTTCCCTTGTGTATGAGTATCTAGAGAGACTAGAATTCATGTATTGAAAGGATTATATGATGTAAATTAGGTGAAAGAAGACCTTTAGGTTGGAAAACCAATTCAAAACAAAGATACCCTGTCTTGTTGTCCAATTTTCGTATCCTATACGATAGATTTGGATCCTTGTGTCTTGATGGAAGTTGTAGATATGTTTCTTAGCTTTCCATAGAGACCAAGATTGTGTAATTTGGATAAGTATAACTCAAGTTATGGTTAAAACACCACAGGTAGGTTAAACTGCCATGTTTTGGGTGCTTGCTCCAGACTGTCCACGCTTGGAGCGTAGGATCCACGCTTGAAGCGTAGACCCACTGTCCCATTAATCTCCTCTACGCTTGAAGCGTAGAGTTCTACGCTTGAAGCGTAGAGAATCTGACGTTTCAGCACCTGTCGCTTAGAAACCTCATAACTTGGGCTACGGTGCTCCGATTTGAGCGCGGTTTGAACCCACGCGTAAATAATGAAAAATCCTATAAGATAATGGACAAATGGAGACTGTAATAAATGAAATGAAAGTATGGTATTAAGCTTTAATTATGTCATTTCGCAATGTATTATGGTTATGGTCACGCAATTGGGTAATTTTAATTCGGCCTGCTTTAAAAGAAAAATTTAACCGGATTTAATTGCACCAATGTGATTGTAACTACGCTTAATATCATAAGTCAATGTTAACAAACCGGTTCTAGAACGGGGTGTTACACAATGTTTTATGAAAAATGATTAAGTAATCAACTTGGTAACGATAATGACGTCATAATTGAACAGAAAAAGAGATTCCGCATTTTTAATTAAGCGTCGGCTTAATACGATGACATGTTAACAAACCGGGTATACACGGGGTGTTACATTTTACGATATCAGAACACTTTCTAGGGAAAAGCCTGTATGTATTGCAATAACTTAGGATGTTTTGTTGTGAGTCCTGTCTGTGTGTTCTCTCTATTGGGTTTTGCTATGATGATGCACATGTGACCACATTGCGTGGATCTGATCAATTCATTATTTGTGTAACTTGTGCAGAGTCATGGTACTACCTCGGAGGAATCGGGGCACTAGCGAGGATCAACCTGATCCTGTCTTGGCTGCATTGGCTGAGATGCAGGAGGCCCGACAAGCCGACCAGGAGGCCATGAGAATGGCAAACCAGGCCATGTTGTACGCCGTACGAAAGGCGAACAGGAGAGCCACTAAGGATGTATTGGAGGCAAACCGCCTGACGAACATGACTATGATGAGAGTCATGTTGGAGGAGATGAGGGTTGGTCCTGCTGTTGGCCAGTATCCTCTGCCACCACCTCCACCTCCACCTAGCCTTCAGGATGAGAGCCTGAGTCATGTTGAGGGCACTGGTCACCTTACTGGGACTATACAGACTGTCCCTGTGCTTGTTGAGGATCATGATGTAATTGATCGCCGGTTGAATGCTTTCCGTAAGCATAAGTCACCTTCTTTTGAGGGATCCTATGATCCTATTGCTGCGGCGCGATGGCTGAAGGTGCAAGAGAAGATCTTTCGGGTCATGCAGTGTACTGACCCGCAAAAGTTGATGTTTGCAACTTACATGTTGGAGGGCGACGCACATGAGTGGTGGACGAACACCTCTCACGCCTACGAGATGCAGGTTCATGAGATTATATGGCCATTCTTTGAGGATTGCTTCCTTGGGAAATATTTTCCTTGTGATGCGCAGGAGTGGAAACAAGGAGAGTTTAACCATCTGGTGCAAGGCTCATTGTCTGTGGATGAGTACTTGGCTAAATTTAATGAATTGGCTAAGTTTGCACATTTCCGTATCGCCATTCCTACTCCGATGTTTTTGGAGGCTAAGTTTCGTAGGGGACTTAATGACGAGATAGTTGATCGCCTTGCTGGAGCGGCTTCGAGAGACTTTGGGACACTGGTACAGCAGTGTCGGGACATCGAGGATGTCTGTATCACGAGGAAGGCCGAGAAGGCCAAGAATGCTGATGTGAAAGGAACGGGTAGTTCCACTTCTTGGAAAGACAGGAAGTTTGCCAAAAAGGGAAAAGAGAAGCAGTTGGCTTCTAGGCAGACACCTAGTCAATTCAAGAGGACTTATTCGCAGTAGGGACTTGTTCGGAGTGTGGAAAGAAGCATACGGGATGTTTTGCTACCGGGCAGCTGATTTGTTTTCGATGTGGCCAGGAGGGATGCTACTCCAGAGATTGTCTGACGTTGACGGCAGGAGTTGCAGTGATTCGGGCAATTCCGTTACAGATGATTCCTATGGCGTCTACAGAGGCACATGTTATGCCACCTGCCACGAGGCGTGTTTACACTGTGGACCGTCAGCAGTCGGACCGAGCTCCGAACCTTGTTAGATGTACTATTTCCATTGGGGATTGCTGTTGATGTTTTGTTTGATTCCGGGGATACGCATTCATTTTGTAACCACGATTGTTATGGGACGTGAGTTGCCCATGTTTGTGCTTTCTCCACCGTTGCGGGTGATTACCGCCACTGGAGAAAAGTGTAATACTACCACTGTACATCGAGATGTCGTGTTTCAGTGGGATGGTCGTGAGTTCTCGGTAGATCGAGTGGGATTACCGATGGCTAAATTTGGAAGTCATCCTTGGCGTGGATGGGTTGTCCAATAGTTGTTTGATGACTGATTGATTGATTGTGGTGCCTAGCGAGTGGTGATGTCTCCGTGTATTTCCACAGCCAGTTCCTCGCCTTTATTGTTGCGGGATAGGAGAGCCTTGTAAGCAGGGACATTGGTTTTGTCATGTTGTGAGGTTTGGTGAGTGGGACACAGGAGGATCTCACTAGAATTCCTGTGGCGAAGGAGTTCCTCTAGGTATGGCTTGAGGAGATTCCTGAGTGTCCGCCACAGCGGGAGATAGCATTCTCCATTGAATTGTTGCCTGGTGTGGGGACTATTGCATTTGCTCCATACCGGAGGTCCCGCTAAAGTTGGCTGAGTTGAGTAGCGTTTGTTGGAGTTTTTCGGCGAAAGACTTCATCTGACCGAGCGTGTCTTTATGGGAAGCACCGATCATTTCGTTTTGATGCAAGATGCCTTACGCCATTACTTGATCGTGATGGTGCTCTGTTCGAGAATGAGAACTTTTCTTCAGAGAAATTGAGTGTGTAACACCTGGAACTTATGGCAAGGGCCACGCGTATCCTTGTATATACGAGGCAGTGCATGTACAAGTAGCTTGTGAGTTGAGTGGTCTCCATCACTCTAGGATTTTATGTTGATTATTGATATGTGTCATGAGTAGTTGGCATGTTAACACCATGGATAGTGTTAAGCATGATATAAGTACGATGAACTGTGGTAATATATCAATGTTATTTCACCTTTGACTGACTCTCGATTTTGTAGATACCATGGAGATTGAGGTATACCATTACTACCATTACTTAGAGTTTTTGGTTTATTATGTTATTGGAATTGAAAATTTTACAGGTGTACGTGAACTAAGGTACGCTACTATGTTAATGAGTATGTTAACTAACATGTATTGGTTGAAATGAAAATGATTATGATTTCCTACTGTACAATGAATATGAATTTACTTTGAGGATATTGTTTATAAATTGTAAGCCTTGTTGAAGTTAGAGTCATGGAATAGGACCAAACTCACTCGAGTGTTGTGTGAAATAGAGTTGGGGGGTAGGTCACCTCTATTGAGGGAGTGACTGATGATCCCAGAGAATTGGATGACGTCTTGATGTCATTGTGAATTTCGAGTTTGTCGGTGACCTCTTTGTTTGGGGGTGCACTTCTTGAGATCGAGACTATGAGAGTCAAGTATGAGCTTATGGAGAAGAACCAGGACGGTGTGTCTTGGAATGAGGAAAGACATTGTTGATGCGTGTCCATTGTCGTTACGCGAGATGGTGAAGATTGAACACCAGGAGCCATTGGTAAGTGTCAACCTCTTGGGGTACCGCAGTGGAAGTGGGAAAGTGTTCCATGAACTTCGTGGTGGGTTTTGCCTAAGAATCAGGCTGGTCTCGACTCTTTTTGGGTCATTATGGACAGATTGTCAAAGTCTGGCCACTTTCTTCCGGTAAAGGTGAGCTTCTCGTCAAGCAGTTGGCCAAACTGTTGTTCGCGAGATCGTGAGGCTTCACGGGGAGCCCGAGAGTTTCATCAGTGATAGGGACTGAAGTTCACGTCTCATTTCAGGGAGGCACTACAGAGAGCTTTTGAGATTCAGTTGATACTATCACACTCAAACTGCTGGATAGACTGAGCGGAGCATCCAGATCTTGGAGGACGTGTCAAGGGCTTGCATCTCGGGGCAGGACCCAGCTTGGGATAGGAACCTGGCATCGGTTGAGTTTGTGTGCAAATGTGTTTTCCCTGCTAGCCTGGGCATGGAACTGTTAGTATATGGGTGTCCTAGAGACAATCTTTTGATTACATAAAGGACACTAGATATAGAACTATTTGTCGCAAATGAATAAAAGCAATATTTATCCAGTTTCATATTATATCTCGATATTATTGTTAATATTATATGAACGAACTGGATAAACCCCTTGGAATAAAACAAGTATCACTTGAGTATCTGCGATGAGATCACGATCATGAGGATTCAAGGATATCACATGTCTATTCCTAATTATATGTTCCTAGTCTAGAGACACTGAGATTGAGGATCAGTGATCTCGGGTAAGACTAGCACGACTTATCTACTTGTATATGGATACAAGGTAAAGACCTCATGAGCTACAGATATGGAGATGTCTTAGCTAAAGTCGTGGGTGAACCTATAAGAGTATAGCTCGCACTGAACAGAACCAAAAAGAGACTCTATGAGGAAATCTCACCGATAGTGTCATTAGAGTAATCTCTTTATATTTGGGTATGTCTTTCCTTAGACCAGAAGTTATTACCTAGAGTGTGTTCTAGAAGGCATGTTTTGATTGTATGCCTCGTCTGCCTGAAACATGGAGACTCATAGGTATACTATTGGGTGTGTCCTGAAAGAGCACGGGGCTAGGGTAATAAGCTGAAGGAATTCGTCAAATCTTTGTGAGAGATTAGGTTATCTGTAAACCGGAGAAATCGGGATGACATTTACAGGGACTCGGGAATCTATGCATAGTAAAAAAGATCATAAGATGATCCGCCTTTAGAGTCAGAAATTGAATATTCCCTATTTCGAATAAAGCTTACCCTAAACCGCAGGGGTTGATACATTTCCTTACTCTAGGTTAATGGGAAGATAACTGAGACGAAGAGAAAATACATACGGAAACCAAATATTTGTAATAGGGTTGATACATTTCCTTACCCTAGCTCTGGGGCAACAAAGCATTGCTAGTGCTCTGTGTTGTCATTAATTGGGTTGTGGGCTTGTTGGGCCCAAGCCCATTTATGTCAAAGGCTAAGTTGGACCTAATGGGTCACACACTAACACCTTGTAGTCATGATGAACTAGCTTTAAAGGTATTGAGCCTAATAATGGTTATTAGCCCAAGAAGCTGTTTGGAAGCCCACCTAAAGGGTAGAGGGCGCATGGAGCAATGTAATGGGCTTGGATAGTCCAAGACATTACTAATTAATTTAATTAGTTAAATTAATTATCAAACATTTAAATTTTGAATTTTTAATTTGAAATTTGAATTTTCAAATTTGAATTTGGAATTTGAATTTTGAAATTCGAATTTTGAATTTGAAATTTGAATTTTGAAATTTGAAATTGAATTTTGAAATTTGAATTTTGAATTTGAAATTTGAAATTTGAATTTGAATGTTTGAACATTTGAATTCAAGTGTTTGAATTCAAATTTGAATTGGCTATTAAAAGTTGTTTCATAACAAAAGGATAAGATGAGATCTTATTGGAACAAATCCCCTGCATCAAGAAAAGATATTTGATCTTATCCAATGATGAAGTGGTGCGCAAATTTGGATGCATAGTGAGTGTCATTTTGTCAACTAAATGTACTACAATTCTGATTTGGTTGGTTAAGAGAATCAGTGAGTTAGTTGATTCAAATTTGAATGCAACTACTCAATGTATCTGGACTCAAAATGGGACTGATTGGGGCACATGAAATGGTTGGTCATGTGATGACCATTAGGTCAGAATCTTCAAAGGATAATGACCTAATCTTATAAGGATTCAAATGAGAGGTGGTTAGCAATTTTGAATTGCAAATTGATCCTTGATTCCCTCCAACCATGCGCACATTTGGTGTGATTTTCAAGTAAGAAAATCTTCACATTCTTTCCTACTAAGTGACCTATGGTGCGCACAAAGGGAGCAAGTTCTCTTCCTTAGGGTTTTCACAAAAACCTAGCCTACTCTCCTCATCTCATGCGCCATTTCTCTAGTGTAGTTTCACTTCACTTTCTAAACACTATACCTAGCCTCCACCTTCACCAATTGAGCGCATAGCAAGCCTCACTGTGGTGATCATCTGGTGGCTTGCAAGAAGGCGTTCTTGCATCATTGACGAACGGTGGTGTGGATCAACGTTAGAGGGTTTGAACCCTTCAAACCTGACAATTGATCTCCCTGACGATCAGGCCGAAAACAAGGTAACATCATGCTGTCCTAAAGCATGGATCACTATATGCATGTATGTTTCCGCGTGAAAACTTTGTTTTTCCCTCTTACATGCATCAGCCTTCAAGGCCAGTTTACTTTCAGGAACCATACGAGGCGCTGTTGGTAGGAGGTGTAGAACTTCTACCTGTTGGTCTGAGGTTGGAGATAAAGAATTGTTTGGATTGGACCCTGTCCAATTTACCAACAGCCGAGTCAGATGATCAGAGGAAAGCTGAAGCAGGTGCAGAGTCATTAAGAGAACTACGTTGATGTAAGCATCGTCCACTGGAGATCTGTAAGGGTGAGCATGTGTTTGTGAAACTTTCACTGTCACCGGTGTTGTTCAGGCACTCGGAGTGAGGTAGCTGAGCCACGATTCATCGGGCCATACCAATTACGTGGTAGAGTAGGACCTGTTGCCTACCGGCTTGCCTTGTCTCCGCACTTGGCCAACACCCACGATATGTTTTACGTGTCTCGACTTCGCAAGTTTGTAGAGGATCCTTCGCACGTGGTGCAACCGGACGTTGTGGAGGTTCGGGAGAACCGGAAGATCTCCCGTCGTACCATTCAAAATTCTCGATCATGGCGAGAAGCAGCTGATGAGCAAGACCATTTCGATGGTCAAAATAAGATGAACGGGCAGAATTCCTGAAGGGTAACTCTGGGAGCGAGAGGACGAGCTTCTCCGTTAGTACTTCGCGCTTCGAGGCAGATATGTTTCTGATTTTGAGGACTAAATCCTTAAAAAGGTGGGGTGAATGTAAGAACCCGCACCGTTAATTAAGGAAATTAATTAATTAAATATGAGAATTAGGAAATAATTCCATAATTGACGCTAATAATTATTATGAGGATCTAATAAATATAGTAAGTGGGTAATAATGCTGAAAGTCGCTTTTCAGACGAAAAAGCGCAGATACCGGTTCTGCTACCCGGTATAAATGCGTACCGGTGAAGTATCCCAGAAAGTTATAATAAGTACATGATAATTACTAGAATAATATGTAGGACTTGTAAAACAAGTTTCAAGTGAAAATATTGTGAACTGATGCCAGAACTGATACTGGCTATGGAAAAACGCGTACCAGAAAAGTGCTCCGAAAAATAAAATAAAAATATGAAAAATATTAGAAAGATGAGTAGGTTAAGATCCAAAAATTTGAGATTAAAATGTTAAGCGTAGCAATTAGCGCTAATACTGCGCGATTAAGGCTTATGTAACTATATATGTTAATTGGGCACAAAACCCTAGTCACCTTATTGTCTCCTGCATGAAGGGAGGCTGAACCTTTGCTCCAAACAATGTTCCATTGCCTTGGTGCTTCTTTGTGTGAGTTTGAAGCCATTTCCTCCTACTTTTTTCATCAAAACACCTAGGGTGAGTGAGCTTATGAGTTGTAAGTGTGGAGAGTAGCCTTTGGGGGTAGGTTCTGCCACTGTTGGGGAGTGGTTCATGGGCTGACTTGTTGTTTATAGTGGTGTGAGTCCATTCCTTGGTTGTGGAAGTTCCAAGGAGCAACCTTTGGTGAGAAAGGACATTGCTTGTGTTCCATTTTCGCACATCCCTTGAGGTCAGAATTGTGGAGCTGTTTGGTGAGCTCCATGAGCCTTTCTTGCTGAGTTTTGAGCTTGGGTAAGTTGTACCACATTTGATCTTGAGTTTTAATGGGTAAAAGTGGAGTCTTGCCATGTTTAATGAACTAAACAAGTAACCAACGTGTTAGATAACCTAAATGAGCTTAAAGATGCATGCTTTAACATTTAGAATCGGTAAAAGTTGGATCTTTGGTTGGATTTTTGCGAAATGCAGAATCTATGTTCTGTCGCGAAATATCCGGATATTTAGTTGTGAATATCCGGATATTGATATCTGGATATAGGTATCCGGATACTGATATCCGGATATGGGGTTATGTGATATCCGGATATGCCCCCGACATATATCCAGAAATTATGGGTTTTCGATGAACAGTAAGGTACTGTTTATACAGATTTCTATTCTGGGTTTGTGGACCCATGATTAGTCAATGTGAGCTTCTATACTGACTTATTAAGTCAGAACCTAGGTGTTTAAGGCTTAAGGCTTTGTGAGAAGCCTAAAGACGTAAATCGTAAAGGAAAGGCATAGTCTTTATGTTATATGCTTTTAGAGTACGAGCG
>JAVKPL010001688.1:0-2500 GCA_032173675.1 Gastrolobium villosum
GTCAACTGGGATCCGTGAAGGTGGACGGACGGGGCTGACGGCGTTAACCGTGGCTGGGTATTTTTTCTTGGCTTTCTTTTTCACGCCGTTATTGGCCTCGATACCCCCTTGGGCGGTTGGTCCACCGTTGATCTTGGTTGGGGTGTTGATGATGAGATGTGTGGTTGAGATTAACTGGGATGACATGAGGGAAGCTATACCTGCATTTGTTACCATTGTGTTGATGCCGTTAACGTACTCCATAGCTTATGGCTTAATAGGTGGCATTGGAACGTTCCTTGTGTTGCATGTGTGGGAGTGGGGGGAGGGGTTGGTGAGAAAATGTTTGATTAAGATAGAGTTGAAGGGAGTATCAGATGAAAATGTAAATAGAAATAATCAAATTGTTGATCATGACCAAGAAGATGATAAACCACTTGAGGTGTAGAGGGAATTATTATCTAATTAACTTTGATCATCATATTAGGAATAAGATTTAAGAAATAGGAAAAACAAGTTAAAAACTGAGATGATTTTGCGAGATATTTTAGAAGCATTATAGTTTGTTATCACTTGTCACGTTGCTCTTGGAGATAAAAGGAGAGGTGATGAGTTAGGGAAAATCTCATCAACTTGGAAATTAATGAGATATGTGTAAAATTCAGATTATTCATAATGAAAATGAGTGTGTTAATATAACCATGATGGAATGAGGGAAGGTCGAGTCCTCTCTAAATTTTGATTATTTTATTATTATATATAATAATATTTGTTTAATAATAATAAATTATTAGCACAAATAATGAGGATCTCAAAAGAATATTTATAATAATTAGTTCATCTTATAATTATTATTCTTAATAACATTTATAACTTTAGTATTTTATTCTTGACTCTTATCACAAATTTAAAAAATCTTATTTCCGCATGTGAATATAACTATGAGTTTTATAATTCTCATGTTGAAAGAGAATTGAAATCCTATGTCGTAGAGATAAAAAACATGTGGGACCATGTGTTAGAAAAAATTATATGTAGGACCCATGTCAGCACGGAAATCGAAGGGTGTGTAGAAAAATTTGAATTCTCATGTTGAATGAGAATTATAAAATCCTATAACTATATAGGATTATAGGTGATTCCCTAATATTTTGTTGAAAGTGTTCGTTGGTTGGACGAAAAGGACACTAATTATTGGAGTGTTGACCCATACATATATACCAGTGTGTTTAATGGTGGGGGGTTGGAGTTGTGTCACGGAATCAAATAGCAAAAAGCTTCTACACTGTTCTCCTTTGTTTTGCTGTCTCGGGTAAGTCACATATCTCGTGAGAAAATAATGGCTTGTTTTGGTTCTTCAAATTAAGGGGAAAAACAATTCATAGCCTCGACTCTTGCCTTATGAGAAGAAACTACTTTTATGTTATCCTCTTCACCCACGTTGTAACCATTGTCATCCTCGTCTCTTTCATTGGATTTACTGATATACATACAACAAAAAACTGTGAACCTAGTTCTGCAGACTGTCACAAAAGTTTTTTTCTACGAGAAAAGTTATTGTTTTCGTGTACTATAAAAGATGCACTGATGTGTGGATGTGAAGTGGAATTTTAGAATTTTAAAATATAATCATATTCATTTTTGTTATAAGAACGGAATATAAATTCACTTGAAATTGTAATATAGGAACTTTTAAAAAATAAATAAATATGCAAAAATGTTATATTATTATTATTATTATTATTATTATTATTTTGATATATATATCTACCGATTAATTGATTACTCGACTAATCCGGTTCAAGTATTGTCGGCCCCATTATAGGAGCGACTCTCCCAAAATCATTTTCTCAATTTCCAAGTTCAAACTCTGAAAACTATGATAACTCTGATTAAAGGGAACAAACTCCTTATTACTTGAACCAATAATTATTGGTAGGGTGTTATATTATTAAAAAGGAAATAAAACTCTAAGAAATTTATCAATGAAAAAATGGTTCTTGGTACTTTAAACGGGCAACTTTGTGAACTGATCGTCTGAGTTATGCACCAAAGTTCCTCTTGGGGTCATATAGTTATGCACCTTAAAAATCTCAGTTCTTTATTAAGATAAAAGGAAAGAATCAATTTAATCCAAAATCTTAAAGTGTTAGGTGAGAGCTTATATTATTCTTTAACGTACCCAAGAGCCATTTGTGATTGAAACGTGAATATTACACGGACCCAATTTTTTAGGGTTTTACCTTATGCTTATTTAATTCACAAGTGGAGGGTGGTGAAAATCGAACTTCTGATCTTCTGCTCACTGAAATTCTGATACCATGTAAAGAACTAATTTAATCTAAAACCTTAAGATGTTGGGGAGATGATTTTTTTAATGGTTTATATTATTCTCTGACAATAAATAAAAAACATACGGATCATACATGAAAATCACCTAATAGAGAGGTGCACTAGGCAGACAGATTGTTATGGCTGGGAATGAAGGAGAACAAGAATTTGTCAGAGGGCCTAACCTCAA
>JAVKPL010001688.1:5000-16951 GCA_032173675.1 Gastrolobium villosum
GCTTAAGCGGATTATGCAAGTGTTATTAAAACCGAACTGATCCGACCGGGTCGATCCGAGAATCGGTAAAATCAATCATGTAACTGGTCCGGTTGAATCAACAGATTGACCATGCATCAGAACCGGCGCGACCCGGTCCGACTCGGCTGATTTTCATGAAAATCGGTGACCCGGTCGATTAACTGGTGACCCGGTCCGGTCCCAAAATAAAATTCCAAAATTTATTTTTTTTTCAAAAAATAAAATTATAATAGACATATTGAATATTTTTTTACTTATTGACTTACATAAGTTATGTACCTACAACACTAATATTATCTTAATTATGCACTATGCAGAAAATTTTGATTTGATTTATAATCAGAGATGTCATTTTCAGAACCTAAAGTCTCGTGTCATGATTATTATATTTTTGTTTGATTTTTTATTGGATAATAATATATGATTTATTATTTTATATTAAAATATTTGAAATATTTATCATTTTTTAGATATTTGAGTATGTTTATAATTTTTTTAATATAAATTATAAAATTGAATATAATTACCGGGTCATGCGGTCGAACCAGTGACCCACTAGTTGAACCAGTGATCTAGTGACCCAGTACCTCGACCGGGTCAATGACCGGGCCGATTTTAATTACATTGAATTATGCTTCTAGAAAGATTCTCTATCCTTTCAAAATTGGTAATTATCCTATCAGAATATCATAATTCGCGGAATGAGATCCCCACTCAAACACTAATTTTGAGGTAATCTCCTTTATAAGTACAAAGGCACACCCTTAAGGGGCTTTTGGTAGAGAATAAATTTTTTTATCTGAGAATCATGATTTTCGGAAATATAGTTGGAAAATAACTTTTCCGGAAATGTTAGAAAAAGGTGTTTGGTAGGCAGAAATATTGATTGATATACTTGTAGAATTTTAATATTGCTACGTTTTGTTGATAGTAAAATTTTAGTGGAATTTTGGGTAGAATTTACAAATGTACCCTCATTTTTATATATTAATCAATTTTTTTACAACACAAGTACAAGTCACAGGATTGTTTTTGTCTATGGTTTCACGATTAAGTTTTGGTTTCACCGGGAAACACACAAATCCATCTAATCCGTGAATTTTTTTTTGTTGGGACCTTAAATGAATTTACGTTAATTTTAAAATCCTAACATTTCAACTTTCTTGAGATTATCTCACAATTTTACTTTACCAAACATTGCATTTCAGTTTACCGAGCCTAAGAATCCAAGGAAACCACAAAGAATCAGCCTAACAAACGGCCCTTAGGTACATATTTTTTGAATCTTAACCTCTCATCTCCACTGCAAACACATCCACACCTTGCTTTAATCCCCCACATTCTTTCATTTAGTCATTACTTCATATCTACTAAACATTTCCTTCATAGTTGGTCACTAGTTAACGGGTCATAGATTACATATGATTCCCGGGATTGAAAATTGGCATTGTCTACGGGAAATCACTAAACTTTCCCACCAGTATCATTCGGACAACGAGCAATACGGATGTACGTGGAGCGATTCATAACCAATTTTAACAAAAACTGAATCGAACTGGTTTTAAATAATTTGGTTTTCAAATCGAACTAGTTTTTCTTTTAAAACCGGTTTTTAATTTTTTAAACCAGTTTAAAACCGATTCCAAAACCATTTCAAAACCGGTTTTGATTCAAAACCGGTTATCAATTTCAAAATCAGTTTCGTAACAAATTCAAAATCAAATATGTTCCGTGCTTGCGATAGTTCATTTCTAAGCTTGGGTTTCTTATCCTAATTTGTAATTTCACCCAAGAATCGTTATGATTACTTATATGCCAGTTTGGGGCTTTTTGACCACTGTAGCCCTTTATTAGTAATTATTTACCGAATTTCCCTCGCTTGTAGACTATTACGAAAATTTAACCCTCCAGAAAAACATAACATCAATCTGCCCATGTTTGACCGTTGACCACGCAATGTACCCGGGTACCCCATCCGTACCCGGGTATTTTTCAAAAAAATCAATGCTACCCGGGTATGTAAGGGGGTACCCGGGTATTGTTCTTCGTTCTGCAGATTTCTTGAATTATTTACCCGGGGTACCCGGGTAGATTGCGGCCAGAAACCCCAATATCCAGGGTTTCGGCCATTTTTGTGAATTTGATATTTTTTCCCCAAATCTCCCTCCCTCTCTCACTCTCTCCCTTCACATCACACATATATTTGAGGTCATCATCTCTAATAGCTTAGTCGTGGTAGGACATTGGCATTACACCTCCACATTCCCATTTTGTGTTAAAAAATCCGAACCAATATCAAAACCCAAATTCTAGACCCAAATTTTCGTGTCAAAGATGAGTTCAAGTCCTAACATGGTTCCTATAGTTATTTACTACAATGAGAGGCATTTTGAAGGTTCGTACGGTGTCCGATTTGAAGGAAAAACAAAAACGATGAAAATCAAAGTGGGCACTACATGCAATGAATTGAAGGAGAGAATTCTCCAAAAAACGGGGTCAGAATGCATCAATATTGACCATTTTATTGAGTTTAATATAAATATCTGAAATATCTTATGTTTTCCTTATAAAATTGATGGATATTATAAGTTTAATTTCATTTTTTTGTTAAATTATGGAGTATTAAATATAATATACATTATATAAATTAAAAATAATATTTAATATCAAAAAGTGTTAAAATTTGACATTTTTTAAAATTAACGTATCGGAATATCATGTGGTATCGTGTTGATATCGCTACTAGATAGCTCACAATCCCTGATAACTTGTATGATGGCCTCGAACAACGCGTTTTACATAGTCTAACCAATCTCATTATCAATTGTAGCAAAATTGAATGCGTGGCGGTCTAAAAATTTGTTTTAATCACATGGATTGTGGGCAAATTTTTTTAAAAAAACGTGACGCATTAGTTGAGTAAATTTCAAATGGACCACTCGATTCCTTCGTATCTATATATAGCTCCAGTGATTAAAAATATAGAGAGAGAGGACAAATCTTTTACTTTTGCATCCCATCTTAAAAAATGATACAAATCTTGTAATATTAACCAAATCCTTAAGAAGCCAAAAACAGGAACAAATTTTGTATGTAACGGATGTATTTATTTTCTATCTAAAAAGAAAAAAAAAATTCAACTTAAATGAAATTAAAAATTAAATTCAAATAGAATATTTTTTTCATTTTTTTTTTAAAAAGTACCCGAATAAATACTCCCGCTGTAATTAAGAAATTCTCCAAAGGCAGACCCACCTATTGACGGTTGAAATTGAAAGCCCAGGCTGTACATCATTAAGTTCGTGAATCGTGATAGTTTGGTACTGTGTCAGTTTCCATCACCTTATTATTCTATTGGTACAAGTTAAAAGTAAATAAAATTTATTAAATAAGCTTACCAAAAAAGAAAATTATTAAATAAAAATATTTAATATTTCAAAACTAAAAAATATTTAATATATTTTTAATAAGTGGTTTCAAAAAATAATAAATACTTGTTGAAGATTTATTTTTCAATTGCATCAAATTAAAGTTTTAATATCTAACCAAGCACTACTTATTTATTTATATGAATCAAGACAACGAAATAAAGACAATTAACACATGTATTAAAAAAGAAGAAGAAAAAAGACAATTAACACATAAAATATGATGCAAGTGGACCCTTTTCTTTTATACATCACAACCGTCGTTGTCAATAAGAATGATTGATGTCTGATAATAGAATCCACCGTCACCTATTGTTACTATTTCTGGTGTAATCTCAAATATTGACTTCACTTTTTACTGTTTAGTGTGCAGCCGTGCCTAACTTCGATTTCTTTAATTTTTCTCCCTGATAAAACAAATAAATTATTGTCGTATTTGCACTATAATCCATTTTGAATTGATGTAATTTTCCTTTATTTAATTTTGTATTATATAAGAGTTATGTTGTGGAAAAAATGATTATGAAATGTTATACAGATTTATTTTGAGTGTCTTAGTTTTTTTTGCTTAAAAAATATGGATCCCATAAAATATCATGTGTATAGAAAACTTTTTTATGTATGTTAAAGGACAAAGCGAAAACCTTTTAATTTTTCTTAGGTTCTTTCTACTAAATTCTTTTTGAGAATGCTGAAAGCTTCCTTATTAATTTCTCGTTTAATTTCCTTGCATTTACGATACATGTATGTATTTATTTTTTGGTATATCATCTATCATTTAATATGATCATAAATTTTTTTCTACATTCACAATATTTTGTGGGGCCCGCAGCAAAAATAATAATTCTGACACGCAAAACGAATCTCTATAATATAATACAATTATTTTTCCTATAACATAACTCTTAAAAACCCCTTTATTTATTTTTTAATATTTTCATTGGTTCATTGATTATCTAAGTAACTCAATTCAAATATTGTTGGATTTATTATAGGATCGACTTTTTTAAATTTATTTTTTTCATTCTCAAAACTTGGACCCGAGATCCTTCGGGTAGAGAATTTATTATCATTTGAATCAATCATCGTTGATTATGTATCTATTTTTCATTTTCTTATATATTATAACCCCTAATTAAAATTAACTAAACCCTTATGATTACCATCCCTCAATAACTTACACAGATAAATATGTATAAAAATAAATAAAAATTTTCACAATATAAATAAATAAATAAATTTCAAACACGATGTAGAGAGAAAATTTGCAAATAACTCAAAGAAGATAAGTCAGTGAACAAAAAGGAAAAATATAATATAAATCGAAAACTTAATGAATTTTATTATTTTTGGATAATTTAATTTATTTAGAAACACAAGTGTTGAATTTATATATTGCTATTTCATTTTAAATTAACTAAGCATAATATAATAAGTTGAAATATTTTTAAAAAATATAAAAAGGGGACGGTTATACTTACCACCAGGTAAGTTTACCACCCTTACAACCAATCTCATCACCGTTAGATTTGAATTAAATCTAACGGTTCACAATTATTCCTTATAATCCTAATTTTTACTCACATTCTCTCTTCTCTCTCTATGTTTGGGATATGCACACATCTCTCTCCAAATTCTTCTCTTTGCACCTCTATGTCAAAATTGAAATTGAAGGTGAGTTCCCATTAACATTATCATTCAGAGCCACTATCATTCAAATATCAAACATGGATCAAACGAAAAATTAACAAACCAATTCTATGGAAGTAGTCAGCAAAAGATATCGAAATGCAAAGTTTTGAATTTAATTTAACTTTTATCATGGATCCTAAATCGAAATGAAAAAGAATGGATCGAAACGAAAAAGAACCTATTGATTCTGTCGAGATTTGAATAGTGTAAAAAGAATGGATTGGAAATACTATTAAAGCAAGAATTGGATCGAAATTAGGAAAAAATATAATAAGCAATTCTTGGAAAACCGTTCGCCGCACGGTCTTCAGAACCAGATATGGGTTATGTTGTTCCACTATTAAACTAATTCAAAAATGGTTTTCCAAAGAATAGATTGAAATGAAAAAGAACCGATTCAAAGATCAATGATCGATTTTCAGTTTTATCATTAAGTGTTATTATTAATTGTTTAATGGTTTACACCTGTTGCAAATTTTTTTGTTTTTTGTGAGATATTTTCAATGGAACTGAAGATCAAAATGCTATAAGATGAAGAGAGGTGATTCCCAAACCTAGAGAGAGGTTTGCAGATCTCAAACCTAGAGATAGATAATGAGAGAGTAAAAATTAGGATTATAAGGGATAATTATTAACAGTTAGATTTAATTCAAATTTAACGGTAATGAGATTGGTTGTAAGGGTGGTAAACTTACCTGGTGGTAAATATAATTGTTCCCATGTAAAAATTAGTACAGAAATACTAACGGTTATGTTATAGTTAGTAACTGGAATATATATAATTATCCGTGTTAGGGAATTTTAGATAAGTGTTTTAATGTGAATAATTGGTGTTTTGAGTCTAATATTGACTTTACCTTATTGATAATTGCAGGAAAATGTGCTTTTAATTGCACAAGTTGAAGGAAGGTTTAATTAAAAGATAGGTACAAATTTTAGCATAAAAAATGAGCATTGATTGGATTTTTGGAATTAAAATAATATTTCTCTTTTGTATTTTTGCAGGTTGATGTCTAAAAAGAAAAGATAAAAGGTGCTAACTTGGAAAGTTAAAGGAGCTGTGGGGACCACATGGAGTGTAGCATAACTCTTATTTGGTGAAACTTTGAATGGAAGACTGGTGTTATAAATAGGATAAGAAGCGGTTAAGGGCTTTTTGTCATTTTTTACATTTCAACTACTTTTTAAATTTACTGTAGCTATAGAGGGAGAGAAACAGTTACTTCTTAGTTTCTAAAGGTGTTTGGCAGAGGAAAAATTTATTTATCCCGAAATCACGATTTCCAGGAATATGATAAGAAAATGAGTTTTATGGGAATATTACCAAAAAATTATTTGGTATAATAACATATTCGCAGAAATATTTGGTTAATTTTCTCGATGCTATGTCAGTAAATTTTCTCTTACTATAGAAATCATAAAATCATGAGAAAATCAGATTCCTATAAAAAATTTAAAAATCTTGTATCAATTGTGGATAAATAAAACCGTCGTAACAAACGCCCCTTAGTTTTCTTTTGTAATTCGAACCTTCTCTCAATAACTTCCTTCCTTCTTCCTCTTCGGTTGTGCAACTTCTCTATTTCGAAAGCTTGAAGAAATTTCTGATTGAAGTTCTTATAATAGATCAAGAGCTACTGGGCGCAAATATCACTCCAGAATCCATATTCAACTTCTCTTCATCTTAATTTTACTTTACAGTTTTTGCAACCATTGAATTTGAGTAACATAATGGAATGTTTGATTCAGTTTGTGAATTTGTACCGTAAATCTATGGAAAGCTAAACTTTTGATCCATATCTGAATGCACTGACAAATACCTTATAATTGAATCTGAATCTTGTTATGAACCTTTATCAATTTGTTCAAGGATTGTTTGAAGAACATTTATCTTCTTATTTGGACAATTTGAATGAGGAAATTGAGGATTGATTGTTGTAAAACAATGTCAGGAATCACCTTGAGCAATGTGTTGGCTTGATTAGGAATAATCAATCACAGATAACTTATATCTAGGATGTTCATGACATTTGAGAGTGAATGTCATTAGAAATAATGCATTTCGTGATCAAATTAGTGTTTTGTCACTCGAAAGTGCACAAACCGCTATAGTGAATTAGTTAGTTGATAAAGCGGAATCTGAAGATTTTAATAAAAAATAAGGTATTTGGAAGTAGTTCATATTTGGTGTTTCATTAATCAGTAAAACCTTTTCTCTGTTAAGCAGTAGTTCAATTGCTTTTTTTCTTTTAGTTCATAATACTTCATTTGATCTTGAGAAACTTCATTGAATACACTACTATATAAATTCTCGAGAGAATGATAACTCACAATCACACACTATTACTTGTAGACCGTGTATATACATGTGCAGTAGCTCTCTTCCTTTAGTATTCATAATCATATTTTTGGAGATTTATAAACACTTCACTTAAGTGGATTAGATGATAAGCAATATACATGTGCAGTAGCTCTCTTCCTTTAGTATTCATAATCATATTTTTGGAGATTTATAAACACTTCACTTAAGTGGATTAGATGATAAGCAATCTCAACAAGTAGTATTCAAAAAAAATATAGTGTAGTTTGTGTTCTGGATGGCCCAACCGCCACAGTAGGACCCAATCGCCCAGCAGGGCCCCACCGCCACCGAAGGACCCAAACGCCACATCAAAACTCAATCGCCACGATTGACCTTATTAGCCATAACAGGCCAGGTAACGCCCAATTGACTCTAACTTGGCACCACCCTACGCATGCTACCAAGCTGGGGGCTCCTGTTCTGGATGGCCCAACCGCCACAGAGGGGCCCAATCGCCCCAGCAGGGCCCAAACCCCACGGCAAGGCCCAATCGCCACGATTGGCCTTATAAGCCATAACGGGCCAACCATCTAGCGGCCCAACTTCGCAGGCCCAAACCCCCGTTGAGCTCCACGTTAGCCCTAAGGGCTGACGTGGACCTGTACGCCCACCAAGGATGCAGCACACCCAAGAGATACACCAAAATATCTTACCTTGGGACATTAACCACCAAAGGCAATCGCCACAGGTATCACAAAGGGAAACTCTCCCTTTGCCCAACGCTGGCCTCGCCAGTAGCAGGGGGTGCAGCGCTGCCACGGCGTCAGCGCCTAAATCGCCCAACACTGCTATCATGGGAGCATACCCCAAGGAGAGTTGACCTTCCCCCTGATCTAACCATACTATGACAATATAAATAGCCCCCAAAGGGCACAACAGAGAGCATGTTATGTATCGTTATTTGCCTATTACTTGAATTCTCTTATAGCTTATACTTGAGTTGATTATCTGCTTATACTTGGGATCATATCACGTGGTCTGGTCTTTACCAAAGCCATAGGTATCGCCCATACAGTGATCCAACATCCTATAAGGGAACATAGTGGGCTTATAGATTCCATCGGTACAGTTTGCAAATTTTGTATTCTTCCAAAAAAATATAGTGTAATTTGTAAACAAAAAAATTTGTAAATATAACCTGCCCCTGTATATATAGGATTTATCATCTATCATTTAACGTGACCACAAAAAATTTCCTACGCACATAATATTTTGTGGGACCCACAGCAAAAAAAACTATGGCACGCAAAAAAAATCTCTATAACATAACACAATCACTTTTCCCACAAGATAACTCTTATAAATCTCATATATATATATATATATATATATATATATATATATATATATATATATATATAAGGTCAGGTTCATTTTACACCACTTATATCTTAGGGCTCAATTTTTTTAGTAATGTAAATCATTTGATACAAGTGGATCAATGGTCAAGATCGAGTGATTTCTAACTCTTACACCGGTATATATATATATAGGCAAAATGATTTGTAATGTGACTGTATATAAGCTTTGGTGCAGTCACCTAAAAACTACGTCGTTTTGGGTGGATAAAGGAAATTCGCATTTAAAATTAATTGTAGAAAATAAAAATATTATATTTATTTCCAACTTTGTATGGTTATGATTCCTCATATTTAATGTTTTATATTTATTTCCACCTTTGTATGGTTATTATTCCCAATATTTAATGCTTTTACATTATAAAACGACGTAGTTTTATATGACTGCACCAATCCTTAGGTGCAGTCACTTTACATCCACTAAACCCTATATATATATATATATATATATATATATATATATATATATATTTGGGGGAGAGATCATTTGACTGCATAGTAAGATTTATAATTCTTACTCCTTATTCTAGCCGTTGATTTCCGTCCATCCAACGGTTATAATTTTGGAAGTTATATTAATTAATTAATTATTAATTATACTATAAATGATAACCATTGATTTTTGTTCATCAACAACTGAGATGAGGAGTAAGACTTAAAAATATTACTCTGAAGTCAAAAGAACACCTCCCCATATATATATATATATATATATATATATATATATATATATATATATATATATATATATATCAGGATCATTTGATACCGGTGTATATGTGAGTTGTTATTAGAAGCGAGCAAATCAATGACCAAAATTGAGTGTAAAACTTCTTGTTTTTACACTTATTCATGGTCATTGATTCACTTGTATCTAATGGCTCACATAATTAAAAAAGGGATCAAAATCATTTTTCACCAATGTAAGCTACCATATCAATCTTGGTCGTTGATCATATTTATATATGATGCCTCTGATTTATTAGATATATGAGTTGTTAGATACAATTAAATCAATTATCAAGATTTGGTGAATTTTTATTTTTATTTTTATACCGATGTAAAAATAACTTTAGCCATTAAAAATTTATTATCGTTAAATATAAACGAAAATAGCTTTCAAAATTTAAGTGGGTTAGCTTATATGAATATAAATATATAACCTTTTGTGTGTATGGGCGCAGGACATTCTTATACCGGTACACGAAAAAAAAAGTCTTATATCAAATCTTGTTCATTGATTTGCTTGTATGAAATGGTTCAAATATATAATAAATCAGAACTGTTAGATATAAATAGAATAAACGATCAAGATTTAAAATGTAAGTTATACTGGTGTAAAATAATTCTGACCAATATATATATATATATATATATATATATATATATATATGGTAGGATATTCTTACACCGGTGTAAGAGTTAGAACTCTTACACTTAATCTTAAGTATTGATCCACTTGTATCTAATGGCTCATAATACTAAAAAATTAGAGCCCTTAGATATAAGTGAGATCAACGATCAAGATTGAGAGTGTAACTTATACTGGTGTAAAATGATCTTAATCCTATATATATAAATTGAAATCAACTATTAAGGTTTGATGTAGCTTAACACCAATGTCAAATGATCATATCCATATACGGTGTTAAGCTATAAAGTCTGAATAAACCTTAACTGTTGATTTCAGTCAATATATATATATATGTATAGATATGATCATTTGACATTGGTGTCAAGCTATAAAGTTTGACATCAAATTTTAAGTGTTGATTTCTGTCAATTTAACTGTTATAATTTATTGTAAATTAATAACTAAATAATAAATATGATTCAATAAATTATAATATTTATATGTCATAAATCCATATGTATACGAGATTAATATTTTTT
Organism: Gastrolobium villosum; assembly: GCA_032173675.1. Taxonomy (NCBI): domain Eukaryota; kingdom Viridiplantae; phylum Streptophyta; class Magnoliopsida; order Fabales; family Fabaceae; genus Gastrolobium; species Gastrolobium villosum. Next base: position 15,755 of record JAVKPL010001688.1, read on the forward strand.
ATATTGTAATAAATAATTTCATTATATATATATAAAAGTATATGAAATAGATATGAAATTATCTGAAAATAAGAGATTTATGTGGTATATAAATCATACTAGGGTTTTATATTTATCATTTAATATAATATAACTTCATTTTTCTATACACATATTAAAGAAGTGAGGTCCACATATTTTTCTTTTTTTTCATCATTCCACTCTCTCTCTCCCTTTTAATATGAGAATAGAAAACAATACAAATATTATGTTATGTAACACTAATAAAACCCACACTACTAATTGCTTACCAAAAAAATCATACTAATTTAATTAGGTCTCAACGCTCATTACATCAATCACTTTTTGACGTGGTACTCCCGTCATTTTAAGCCATTTATTTTCCGTGTAATTTATTGCTTTAGTGCACACGTAAGAAAGAAAAATAAGTGGTACTCTCGGTGCATGATAGATTATCCTATCCTGTATGATTTAACATCTGCCGCATTGATTAATTTTAAGGTTAATATTAGTATATAATAACAAAAATAATAATGACAACACAACTAATACAATGCATACAAAATGATACAATGTAACTGAATTATTGTTTGGTGAGTATATCCACGAATCGCTCAAGAGAAATCATTAAAGTTCCAACCATTTCTTATTTAAAAAAATAAAAACAAAAAAAAACATTATTTTATAAAAATATATGTAAGCTTCTAACATGATAATTGATAAGTGCTTCGTCTCAGGCATGTGCAATTTCATGTTCATATTCAGACAGAGTGTACAATCGTACGATGCCTATCCTTATCGTTTGCCTGTCAATTTACCATTGATTATGTTGTCGATACTCTGTGTCTCACTCACGCGCCCTTTACACCATAAACATCAATTTCAGAATCAAACCGTGTACGGCAGTCATTTAGCTCAAACGTGTTTTCGTGCTTATTACCGACGTGGTTGTTTTTTTTACGCTGGTTATAAATTAATTTTAAATGGAAATTTAGTGACTGTTAAAACTGTTTATTTCTTCCAAAGATGTATTGAATGGTAATTGAATTCAAATTCTCTTCTGATTCATGTGTGAATTGAGTGGTTCGTTTTAATCATGCTATTTTACTGTGACAGTATATTATTATTATTATTATACCAATATCACCAAATCTTGTTATATTAAAAAATAAATAAAGAAAAATAAAGGTTAAAAAA
>JAVKPL010001689.1:0-17205 GCA_032173675.1 Gastrolobium villosum
AGCAAACCATTTTTTGAAGAGCGTGTTAAGGTCATCAAAACGGATCAAATTTGTCAGAATGGCTTCTTTACGTGCTAAGATTATGAGATTTGCATTCCAAAAATGTTGACCCACCAGAGGAAGCCGATCTCAAGTACTAGTTCTTCCCCTCTAGAAGGTTTTGGGTTGCAGATTTAAGTAGTTTGTGGGGCTTTGGTTGTGGTTTGAAATTTCAGAGTGTGGGCTCTTTTTCTTTTCTTTGTTTTGGGTTTGGGTCAGTAAGCGTGATTCATCTCAGTTGTTTCTTGCGTTACGATCAATCATTTTAGTTTTTGGATTTAGGTTTATGGAGTCAAATATGTTAAAGGGTTTTTTTTTTTTTTTTTCGAGTGGCTAATTTGAAAATTAAATAAATAAAATTAAAAAATGGACAATAAAGGAAAACAAAAAACAATGAGTTTAATTGTGTAAAATTAAGACGTCATGATCTTATTCAATTCATATTTTGATTATGTAAGTATCTCAATCCTAGTCATAAGAATCATCTTAATCCTATTTTACTGTTTATTTCTTGTTAAATTTATGTTTTTGATTTTGTTAGGGTTATCTTTGATTAATCTTTTTTATATTGATGTTTGTCGACATAAGAATCATCTTTTAGCATAATTTCCGAATTAAAATAAAAAAATGTCAGCCTTATTTTGATTATTTTCTTAGTAAAAGTGTTATTAATTTTCTGCTTCACATTATCTTTGATATTTTTAAATTAATTACTAACTATACAAAAAATATATATATGTTACTATGTATGCCATTTTATTTCTTATAATGACCATTTCACAAGCAGAGTATCTGACAAGATCTATATCACATTAGTTACTAATTGTGCTTATCTTTGACTAATGTAACTCAAGTCATATTGACATTTTATATGGGAGATGAAGCTTTCCATTAATCGCTCTGCCTTTACTTTTTCACAATATATATGTAACACATCAATTCTTTTAATAGGATCTTAATGGTGTTGATCTTAATATCATAAAATGTCTTGGTTGAGTAAAATAACAGGGAATCACAACAATCTTACGTTAAACAATATTAATACATTGTCAAGACAGAAAGTTTTCCCATGCCTTTCATTTATAATAAAGGGAAAAATATTTATCCTTTTAAATAACACAACTTATATCCTTACACTCTTACAAAGAGGCGAGACTCATACCTTTATTTTTTTGTCAACTCTCTCTCTTCTTTTATCTATCTTTTTCTTTCTCTTAAAATGACACTACTTTACGTCCTTTAAAATGACACACACTTTATCCTATAATAAATATAAATTGAGTTTGTACTATACTTTAATATGAGTGTTTCCACTGATCAGAATTCGACAGGAAAACTGAAGCGCGTCAGTTGTATTCTGAATTTGACAAAGGAACCTTTATATATAAGTACATGAAATATCCGAGGATGTTTTTATAGCGTGACTATTGAGAGGTATATTTTCCAAAGAAAAGAGTTATCGTTATCAGGAAACGGGTTGAATTATTTTTCTTTCTATTAATCTGAATTAAAAATTCTTTAATTGGAATTTAATTGGTTTTTATGGTAAAAGGAGAATTTTTTATTCTTATTCAACTATCAAATATGATCTAAAAGTAAGAAGTGTATATCAATGTAAAAATGCTTCTGAGTATGTTTAAAATCATGGATGACACAAAAAGTATTTGCATTCCTGCAATTTTCGTTCAAAGCTACAGCGAGTTTATCTCAATTTCCGAAGTACTACAACTAGTTTAATTGAAACTTCCCAGAATCAACATTAACATTCAAGAAGATCTTTTTCCAAAGGTTCCCAAATCTTTTTAGAAAATTATCAGAAATCACCCTTGATTATCCCTAATCCAAAGGGGTTCAATCGATTCTTAACAGAAACGCTTTTCCCAAATTGTTTCTGTTGAGAAACTCAAGTTTCATTCCCATGAATCTCTTGAGTTGAAAGATTAAAAGAATCAATCGAATAAGAAAACACAACAATAACAAAGAACTTCACGAAATATTCATCCAATCATTCAATCATACCCAGAAAAGAAAAGAACTAGAAACCCATTATCAGAAATACTACAAGTCCGAAACGTAAAGAACAAACATTACCAAGTTCAGAAAAGATCCGGTCCTTCAAACATCAAAAACCCTAAACTAGATCTACAGTGAACAATCTCTAAGAGTATGGAAACCGACCGCTTCGCATGCAGATCCGTGATCCTCTCCCTTGAAGACGCGTTGTCAAGGCACTCCAAGATCAAGGATGTGGACGAAGAAGCTCGCGTTCAAGAAACCACACAAGCAGAAAAGAAACCCAGAAATGTTTCTCAAAAACAGAAAGTAAAATGAACGAACAAAGAAAAACTCAGAGAAGACCTTTTCTATTTTTCTAAAACTTTTTCTCCAAAAAAAAATATCTATTATCTCCCTCTGATATATCTTTTTTCTTTCTTCAAAACCATCAGAAAAGTCTCCTTATATCACAGCCGTCCATTTCTTTTTAATCCATCGGTCCAGATTTGCTTCCTTCTTTTTCTTGTAAGCTGAAGATAAAAATAAATAAAATAAGTGAGTAAAAAGCCAAATATTATCATTTTTACTTCTTACCTTTATTTTTTACATGGGTCTTTACTTAACTCAATTGGGCTTAATTTAGCTGCAAAAACACTAATTAACAACCCAAAGACACTTAAATAACATAAAATAATATAATATAAATATATATAATTTAGTGCTAACAAAATACCCCAAACTTAACCAATTGCTTGCCCTCAAGCAATCAAACAAACTTTTATTCAAAAAATGACCGGTTAGGTTCAAATGCATAATTACTTAGCACCAATAAATTAAACTTAATAACTTAGATAAATTTATCAACCATCTATGCAAAACATCATACTTCTTAAAGCATTGACCAGGTTTAATGTTAACCAATTCCTTCATCAAATTAATCATCTAACTCCAGTCAATCAGTAATTATAGAAGCATTCAATCAAAAACTCATGCACATTCAATCAGTTGCAAACTTAATTTAAACTGATTCAATTGATAATCCACTGAATTCCTTTCCAGATATTTTCAATTAATCACACTCTTTCATTTTTTTTTAAGAAAGGTTCACTCATTGTCATCATGCATGAATGTTTCCAATCTACACAACCATTTAGAAACTTGAAGTCCAATATGCTACTTCCATCATAGGGTCTTTAAAGCTTGTAAAGAGGCAGGGCTAGGATTTTTGTTTTTCTAGTCACTTGGCTAATTAAGCTAACCCTTTAGTGTCTAACTAATTCTCATTAGCTTTTTCTGATCTTTTTGCCTAAACAAGACAAAGGGAAATTACTGACTTCTTCTCCCTTTTGTATTGATTACCTTTTTTTTCTCTTTTTTTTTTTTACTTTCACAATTTTTTTACTTTTGCCTTTTCCTTCTTCTTTTAAACAGTAAGCTCAGAGATCCTTTTTTATTTTTCAGAGACTCTTTTTATAAGCTCACTTGTTCCCCTTTTTCTTCCAACATTTTTTTACCTCCTGAATTTTCTTTCTTTTTCTTTCCCTTCTTTTTACAACCAATTTCCCTTTGCCTTACTTCGCTTTTTGTATTTCTAAGCTAACGAGCATTAGCTAAACACTAAAGACAGCTATATAGGGTGGACAAGGAATTTGGCTTATAATATCAGGGTGAAACAGAAAAAAAAAGGCTCAGGCTCAATTAAAGGGACCAAGGGATATAATTGAAGGGTAAGGCTTTTGGCTCTAGGCTACATATTCAGAAACAATGCCCCAATCACATAGAAATAGCATATCAGTCATCCTAACAGAGTGCAGCATTCAAAACATCAATACATAATGACCAATGATCACTCTCAAAGGAATAGAGTGTTTAGGTTCAAAATACCTCACATAGGTTGTTAAATCAGTGGTTTATCAGTGAATCAGCAAGTCAGGGATTACAACAAAAATGAATGGCATGCCAATTGATTTTAAGCTTATGTAAACACTGATTAACTAAGTTAAATCCTTAATTGACTAGGAATTAAATTACTTAAACCTGGCTATACTCAAACGATGATAATGTCAAGCAAATTAGGTTATAAATTATTTCCAAGTTACTATAAACTCAGCATACAAAACAGAGTAAATTACAAAAAAATTGTGTCCTAATCAGCAAATACAGAAAGATTATTGGTGACAGCATATAATCACAAAAATCACCCCAAACTTAAAATTAAGCTGGGTCCTAACAGCAATACAATAAAAAAAAAAAAAAAATAAATAAATTGAAACGTAAATTAATAAGTAAACAAGTAAATAAATAAATAAATAAATGAATAAATAAATAAATAAAGAACCTGGGTACCAACACTTGATATCAGCTTTTAGAAAAAGTATCATCCACATCAACCACATCATCATCTGACCCCTGCTCAGCAGCTCTTGAGGTTCCCTCATCACCAATTTGTTGCAAAAGATAGGCTGGAATTTCAGGGAACTCATCTTGGGGAAAGGTGTAAGAACCCGCACCGTTAATTAAGGTAATTAGTGAATTAATTATGTTAATTAGGAAATAATTCCATAATTGACCCTAATAATTATTAATGGGCTTAGATAATTATATTGAGCGAGTAAAAATGCTGAAAGTCGCTTTTCGGAAGAAAAGCGCAGATACCGGTTCTGCTACTCGGTATAAATGCGTACCGGAAAAGTATCCCGGAAAATTATAACGAACGCATGATAATTACTAGAATATTATGTAGGACTTGTAAATCAAGTTTCAAGTCAAAATGACGTAATCTGATGCCAGAACTGATACTGGCTATGGAAAAGCGCGTACCGGAAAGGTGCTCCGAAAAATAAAATAAAAATATGACAAATCTTAGAAAAATGCGTAGGTCTAGAATCCAAAGTTTGAGATCAAGATCTTTTACTTTGCGATTAAGGCTAATACTGTGCGATTAGTGGCTTGTGCCTATAAATAGGCACATTAGCACAAAACCCTAGGCATTTGGTAGCCACCTACGTAGAGTGTTTTTGTGCTGCAGCTGCCACTTCCCTTCTTCTTCTTCTTCTTCTTCTTCTTCTTCTTCTTCTCTTCTTCTTCCTTCTTCTTTCCTTAGCCAAGTGATCACCTTTCATGCTTGTTTAAACATTTGTGAAGGTGAGAGTTAATCTTGGGGCTGCATTGTGGCCATCATTCTGAGTTGAGAGGTAGTTAGTGAGCATGAGTTTGAAGCTTAAGTAATGGCTACTTTGTGGTAGTCATTGTGAGCTTCAAAGTGCCTTCTTGTGGTGCAAGAACCCACCTTGAAGTGCCATTTTCGTGCTCCTACTTAGGCTGAGTTTGAGGAACCTTGGAGAGCTCCAAGAGCACTGCCTATTCTGTTTTTGAGCTTTGGTAAGTTATACCAACTATGATCATGGGTTTAAATGCTTAAAAATGGAACCTTGATGCATGTATTGAGCTAAGTTAATAACTTAAGGGTGGGGTAGGTTAAACACACCTAGAAATGCATGTTTAAGTGCCTTTAATCGGTTAAAAAGTTGAACCTATGGATTGGATATTCACGAAATGCAGAAAATGCATTCTGTCGTGAGATATCCGGATATTGTCGGGCAGATATCCGGATATCAGTATCCGGATATGATATCCGGATATCCATATCCGGATATGGGGACAGCAACGAACCTGTTTCGGTAAAAATTCGATATCTTGAGCTAAAGAGCTCCAAATCGAGTGCCGTTTGGACCTATGTGTAGCTAACACATAAGGCTATAACCCTGTAAATTTCGTAGCCATTGGATAAGTGGTTTGATCTCAGTGTTAGTTTAAAGTCGCGTCTTGGTTGCTGGAAATTCAGTTGGCAGCAGTCACTTTGCGAAAATCATAACCGGAGTTATACAACTCCGATTGAGGCATAAAGTATATCGTTGGAAACCTCAAGATGTCTAGTTTAACATTGTAAATATTAGAATATTAATATTGATATAATTATTGGTCTAAAATAGATTGTGATTCTGCTGTGTTTGGACTTTGAGTTTGTGCGGACTCTTGGCTTGGATAGCTAGCTTGCAAGGTAAGCTTTCGTGTCCTCGGTTTAGCCATTTTGATGTTCCACCATGTCCCATGGGGATGGGTTTATGCATGCTGTGTTACATGCTTTGATTATTTTGGAAATGTTGTTGAGCTGTTTATATGTAATGAGCATTATGATATGCATGTGGTGTCCACCTAGACGGCAATCCTGAGTATGTAGTACATACAAGATGGAGAAGCATGTGGGTGAGGTGCAGGTAGTATCCATGTACTCATGTAGGCATAGACGTATTCCTACATTTCTCTGGCCAGTAGATTTGAAAGCACACATGACATGATTAATTGCTGCATCGCATGATTTTAGAACTTATACTGTAATACTGTTTTAGAACTTATATTACACATGTAAGTGAGCTTGGGGTGGAGACTCCTTGAGGACCCCTTGTCTTACTGAGATTTCTTGCTAGAGATCTCACCCCACGTTTGGGGACGCTTATTTCAGGATCAGGTAATGTTGAGGGCTCAGGTGGCAGGAGGCCAGAGTTGAGCTGATTGATGATATGCTGACTGCTGTTATGCTATTTCTACTGTTGTTTATGTTTTCTGCTTTAATTATGTTAAGCTTATGTTGAGACTATTTGAGGGCATTGTTGCCTTATTTGGTGAGCATGGGGTTTGTCCATGCCACATGATTGTTATCGTCTTTTTATGTTAATGTTGTAATTAAAGTATCAGGATTTTGACCCAGGCTACTTGTGTAGACCTGTGGCCTTAGATACTCACTTTACTAATTATATATGAGGTATTCCAGTTAGATGTCTTGCAATTTACATACAGGCAGTATTTTTATGAAAATGATTAAGTAATCAAGTTGGTTAAGTTAATGACGTCATAATTGAATTAAAGAAAAAGTTATTCCGCATTTTAATTAAGCGTGGCTTAATACAATAGTGTGTTAACAGACCGGGTTAACACGGGCTGTTACATTTTATGGTATCAGAGAACTTTCTAGGGAAAAGCCTGTATGTATTGCAATAACTTAGGATGAGTCGTTGCGTGTCTACTTTGTGTTCTCTCTGACTGGTGTGTGTAATGATAATGCATATGTGACCACATGGCGTGGGCCTGATCAACTCATTCTTTGTGTAACTTGTGCAGAGTCATGGTGCGCCCAAGGAGGAACACTAGTACAAGTGAGGATCAGACGGATCCTGTCCTGGCTGCATTGGCTGAGATGCAGGCGGCCCGACTAGCCGACCAGGAAGCCACGAGGCTGGCAAACCGGGCAATGCTGGACGCAATTCGAGATGCGAACCGGCAAACCACGGCAGAGGTTCTGGAGGAGAACCGGATGGCCAACATGACGATGATGAGGGTCATGTTGGAGGAGCTGAGGGCTGGTCCTGCTGCGGGCCAGGGTCCTCCACCACCTCCACCGCCGCCACCGCCTCCACCTCCGCCTAGTCAACAGGAGGACACCCAGAGCCAGATGGGCGAGGGTAGTCATTTGACGGGGGCTATGCAGACTATCCCCGTTCTTGCTGAGGATCGTGACGAGATCGATCGCCGGCTGAATGCTTTCCGCAAGCATAAGCCACCTACCTTCGACGGATCGTATGATCCCATTGCTGCTGCCAGATGGCTACAGGCGCTGGACAAAATTTTCCGGATCATGCAATGCACCGATCCGCAGAAGCTGCTGTTCGCCACTTATATGCTGGAGGGCGAGGCCCATGAGTGGTGGACCAACCTGTCTCAGGTCTATGAGATGCAGGGTCATGTGATGACGTGGCCATTCTTCGAGGAGAGCTTCCTGGGTCAGTACTTCCCTTATGACTCACAGGAGAGGAAGCAGGGGGAGTTTGACCGGTTGGTGCAGGGCTCGTTGTCTGTCGACGAGTACCTGGCCAAGTTTAATGAGCTGGTTAAGTTCTCTCATTTCCGCATGGCGAGGCCTACTCCTACATTCTTGGCTGCTAAGTTCCGCAGGGGACTTAATGAGGATATTGCTGGACATCTCGCTGGTTCTGCTTCGAGAGACTTCGGAGCGTTGGTGCAGCAGTGCCGCGACATCGAGGACTACTGCCGGGCGAGTCAGGCCAAGAGGGCCAAGGTTGAGGTGCCACAGAGCGCTGGGGGTTCTACTCCCTGGAAGAACAAGAACTTTGCCAACAAGGGCAAGGGCAAACCACCGTTGGCGGCTAGGCAAGCGCCAAATCAGTTCAGGAAGACTGCCGCTCCGGGGAACGCCGCTAGACCTCCTGCTCCCAGATGTTCGGGATGCGGGAAGTCACATTTTGGGCCGTGCTCTACCGGTCAGCTGATTTGCTTCCAGTGTGGCAAGGAGGGCCACTACTCCAGAGATTGCCCGACGGCGAGAGTTGCTGCAGTGCAGGCTGTGCCATTGCAGATGGTTCCTACTGGGGCACCAGCCGTGCCACCTACTACCGGACGAGCCTACACACTTGATCGTCAACAGTCGGACAGAGCTCCGAACCTGGTCAGAGGTACTGTTACCATTGGTGGATCAGCTATTGATGTTTTATTTGATTCCGGGGCAACGCACTCTTTTGTTGCTACCCCTATTGCTGTGGGGCTTGAGTTGCCCAGTGATGTGCTTTCTCCACCGATGCGGGTTACCACCGCCACCGGAGAAAAATGTTTGACCTCCACTGTTCATCGCGATGTAGCGTTTCAGTGGGATGGCCGTGACTTCTTGGTAGATCTGATAGGATTACCGATGGCCAACCTTCAAATTATTCTGGGCATGGATTGGTTGTCCAGAAACTGTGCAATGATTGACTGTTGTGCCAAGAAAGTGGTGATGTCTCCGGGTGGGTCCACAGCCAGTTCCTCACCGTTCATTTCAGTCCTGCAGGCGAGGAGGGCCTAGAGAGCAGGGGCATTTGGCTATGTCATGTTGGGAGGTTTGGTGAGTGGGACACAGGAGGATCTCACTGGCATTCCTGTGGTGAGGGAATTTCTCGAGGTGTTTCCCGAGGAGATTCCTGAGTTTCCTCCACAGAGGGAGATAGAGTTCTCCATCGACCTATTGCCTGGTGTGGGGCCTATATCGTTGGCTCCATACCGGATGTCGCCACCAGAGTTGGCGGAGCTGAAGAAGCATATCGAGGAGCTTTCAGCAAAAGACTTTATTCGGCCGAGTGTGTCTCCCTGGGGAGCACCGGTCATTTTCGTGAAAAAGAAGGATGGGACCATGCGGTTGTGCACCGATTACAGACAATTGAACAAGGTGACAATCAAGAACAAGTACCCTCTTCCACGCATTGATGATTTGCTGGATCAGCTCAGAGGTGCTTGCGTCTATTCCAAGATTGATCTCCGGTCCGGTTATCATCAGATACGGGTAAAGCCGGAGGATGTCCCAAAGACTGCGTTTCGCTCGAGGTACGGGCACTACAAGTACTTGGTGATCCCGTTTGGACTCACCAATGCACCCGCAGTGTTCATGGACTACATGAACAGAATCTTCCAGCCGTACCTGGATCAGTTTGTGATCGTCTTCATTGACGACATCTTGATCTACTCCAAGACGGAGGAGGAGCATACTGAGCACTTGAAGATTGTTTTGCAAGTGCTGAAAGAGAAAAAGCTTTATGCTAAGCCGTCGAAATGTGAGTTTTGGCTCAAGGCGGTGAAATTTCTGGGTCATGTAATTTCAGCTAATGGAGTTGCAGTAGATCCTAACAAGATTGAGGCCGTGATGGACTGGGAGAGGCCCAAGACGGTTACAGAAGTGAGAAGCTTCTTGGGTTTGGCAGGCTACTATCGGAGGTTCATAGAAGGATTCTCCAAGATGGTGCTACCGATGACTCGCCTTACCCGAAAGGAGACTCCATTCGTGTGGACACATGAGTGTGAGGAATGTTTCCAGGAGTTAAAGGAGAGACTGACTACTGCTCCTGTGTTAGTCCTTCCTGATCCTGCGGAGCAATTCGAATTATACTGCGATGCCTCTGGTAAAGGACTGGGCTGTGTGCTGATGCAGAAAGGTAAAGCGGTTGCTTACGCTTCAAGACAGTTGAAACCTCATGAGGAGAACTACCCGACTCACGACTTGGAGTTGGCAGCCATTGTTTTTGCTTTCAAGATTTGGAGGCATTACCTGTTTGGCATGAAGTTTGCTGTATTCAGTGACCATAAGAGCCTGAAGTATCTGTTTGACCAGAAGGAGTTGAACATGAGACAGCGAAGATGGATGGAGTTCTTGAAGGACTACGACTTTGAGTTGAGGTATCATCCTGGCAAGGCCAATGTGGTAGCCGATGCTTTGAGTCGGAAATCCGTGAGCTTATCCAGTTTAATGATGAACGACTACGAGGTGATCGAAAAGTTCAGAGACTTGAGAGTGAACTACTTGTTTGGGGGTGCACTGCTTGAGATGGAAACAGCAGAAGTGATTAATGAGCTGATGGAAAAGATCAAAGAGGCGCAAGTGCAGAGAGAGTGTCTGGATTATGTGAAAAACCAGGACGGTGTGTCTTGGAACGATGACGGATTGCTGCTGTTCCAGAAGAGGATTGTTATTCCTCGAGGGCCATTGACCGAAGAGGTTATGACAGAGGCTCATAAGGGCCGGTTCACTATCCACCCTGGTGCTACAAAAATGTATCAGGACTTAAGAAGGAATTTTTGGTGGCCGGTCATGAAGAAGGACATAGCGGTCTACGTGTCCAAGTGCCTTATTTGTCAGAAAGTGAAGATCGAGCACCAGAAACCGTCTGGTAAACTTCAACCTCTTGAGATTCCACAGTGGAAGTGGGAGAGTATTTCCATGGACTTCGTGGTGGGATTGCCTAAAACTCAGGCTGGTTGTGACTCTATCTGGGTCATAGTGGACAGATTGACCAAGTCTGCCCATTTTCTTCCAGTGAAGGTGAGCTTCACTACAGAGCAGTTGGCCAAACTATATGTCCGTGAGATTGTGAGGCTTCACGGGGTGCCCGAGAGTATCATCAGTGATAGGGACCCGAAGTTCACATCTCGGTTCTGGGAGGCGCTGCAGGAGGCTTTTGGTACGCAGTTGAGATTGAGTACCGCCTATCACCCTCAGACTGACGGACAGACTGAGCGGACTATCCAGACATTGGAGGACATGTTGAGAGCTTGCACGTTGGAGCAGGGATCAGCATGGGATAGGTACCTTCCGTTGGTTGAATTCTCGTACAACAACAGTTTTCATGCTAGTCTGGGCATGGCACCCTACGAGGCGCTGTACGGTAGGAGGTGTCGGACTCCTACCTGCTGGTCTGAGGTTGGAGATAAAGAGCTTTTCGGCTTGGACTTTGTCCAAGATACTACCCTACAGATCCAGATGATCAGGGAAAAGTTGAAGCAGGCGCAGAATCGTCAGAAGAGCTACTACGATGTCAAGCATCGACCACTGGAGTTCAGTGAGGGTGAGCACGTGTTTGTGAAACTTTCACCTGTCACCGGTGTTGGACGGGCACTCGGCGTGAGGAAGTTGAGCCCGCGATTCATTGGGCCCTACCAGATCCTTGGTAGAGTAGGACCAGTTGCCTATTGACTCGCCTTACCTCCGAACCTAGCCAACATCCACGACGTGTTTCACGTGTCTCAGCTTCGAAAGTACATAGCAGACCCTTCGCACGTGGTGCAGCCGGATGACGTGGAGGTTCGGGAGAACCTAAAGACTCCCGTCGGACCACTCAAGATTCTCGATCGAGCCGAGAAACAACTTAGGAGCAAGATCATTCCGATGGTCAAGGTGCAGTGGACTGGGCGTAGTCCCGAGGAGTGCACATGGGAGCGAGAGGATGAGCTTCTCCGACAGTATCCCGACTTTCGAGACAGGTATGTTTCTAATTTTGAGGTCAAAATCCTTAAAAAGGTGGGGTGAATGTAAGAACCCGCACCGTTAATTAAGGTAATTAGTGAATTAATTATGTTAATTAGGAAATAATTCCATAATTGACCCTAATAATTATTAATGGGCTTAGATAATTATATTGAGCGAGTAAAAATGCTGAAAGTCGCTTTTCGGAAGAAAAGCGCAGATACCGGTTCTGCTACTCGGTATAAATGCGTACCGGAAAAGTATCCCGGAAAATTATAACGAACGCATGATAATTACTAGAATATTATGTAGGACTTGTAAATCAAGTTTCAAGTCAAAATGACGTAATCTGATGCCAGAACTGATACTGGCTATGGAAAAGCGCGTACCGGAAAGGTGCTCCGAAAAATAAAATAAAAATATGACAAATCTTAGAAAAATGCGTAGGTCTAGAATCCAAAGTTTGAGATCAAGATCTTTTACTTTGCGATTAAGGCTAATACTGTGCGATTAGTGGCTTGTGCCTATAAATAGGCACATTAGCACAAAACCCTAGGCATTTGGTAGCCACCTACGTAGAGTGTTTTTGTGCTGCAGCTGCCACTTCCCTTCTTCTTCTTCTTCTTCTTCTTCTTCTTCTTCCTTCTTCTTCTTCCTTCTTCTTTCCTTAGCCAAGTGATCACCTTTCATGCTTGTTTAAACATTTGTGAAGGTGAGAGTTAATCTTGGGGCTGCATTGTGGCCATCATTCTGAGTTGAGAGGTAGTTAGTGAGCATGAGTTTGAAGCTTAAGTAATGGCTACTTTGTGGTAGTCATTGTGAGCTTCAAAGTGCCTTCTTGTGGTGCAAGAACCCACCTTGAAGTGCCATTTTCGTGCTCCTACTTAGGCTGAGTTTGAGGAACCTTGGAGAGCTCCAAGAGCACTGCCTATTCTGTTTTTGAGCTTTGGTAAGTTATACCAACTATGATCATGGGTTTAAATGCTTAAAAATGGAACCTTGATGCATGTATTGAGCTAAGTTAATAACTTAAGGGTGGGGTAGGTTAAACACACCTAGAAATGCATGTTTAAGTGCCTTTAATCGGTTAAAAAGTTGAACCTATGGATTGGATATTCACGAAATGCAGAAAATGCATTCTGTCGTGAGATATCCGGATATTGTCGGGCAGATATCCGGATATCAGTATCCGGATATGATATCCGGATATCCATATCCGGATATGGGGACAGCAACGAACCTATTTCGGTAAAAATTCGATATCTTGAGCTAAAGAGCTCCAAATCGAGTGCCGTTTGGACCTATGTATAGCTAACACATAAGGCTATAACACTGTAAAATTTCGTAGCCATTGGATAAGTGGTTTGATCTCAGTGTTAGTTTAAAGTCGCGTCTTGGTTGCTGGAAATTCAATTGGCAGCAGTCACTTTGCGAAAATCATAACCGGAGTTATACAACTCCGATTGAGGCATAAAGTATATCGTTGGAAACCTCAAGATGTCTAGTTTAACATTGTAAATATTAGAATATTAATATTGATATAATTATTGGTCTAAAACAGATTGTGATTCTGCTGTGTTTGGACTTTGAGTTTGTGCGGACTCTTGGCTTGGATAGCTAGCTTGCAAGGTAAGCTTTCGTGTCCTCGGTTTAGCCATTTTGATGTTCCACCATGTCCCATGGGGATGGGTTTATGCATGCTGTGTTACATGCTTTGATTATTTTGGAAATGCTGTTGAGCTGTTTATATGTAATGAGCATTATGATATGCATGTGGTGTCCACCTAGACGGCAATCCTGAGTATGTAGTACATACAAGATGGAGAAGCATGTGGGTGAGGTGCAGGTAGTATCCATGTACTCATGTAGGCATAGACGTATTCCTACATTTCTCTGGCCAGTAGATTTGAAAGCACACATGACATGATTAATTGCTGCATCGCATGATTTTAGAACTTATACTGTAATACTGTTTTAGAACTTATATTACACATGTAAGTGAGCTTGGGGTGGAGACTCCTTGAGGACCCCTTGTCTTACTGAGATTTCTTGCTAGAGATCTCACCCCACGTTTGGGGACGCTTATTTCAGGATCAGGTAATGTTGAGGGCTCAGGTGGCAGGAGGCCAGAGTTGAGCTGATTGATGATATGCTGACTGCTGTTATGCTATTTCTACTGTTGTTTATGTTTTCTGCTTTAATTATGTTAAGCTTATGTTGAGACTATTTGAGGGCATTGTTGCCTTATTTGGTGAGCATGGGGTTTGTCCATGCCACATGATTGTTATCGTCTTTTTATGTTAATGTTGTAATTAAAGTATCAGGATTTTGACCCAGGCTACTTGTGTAGACCTGTGGCCTTAGATACTCACTTTACTAATTATATATGAGGTATTCCAGTTAGATGTCTTGCAATTTACATACAGGCAGTATTTTTATGAAAATGATTAAGTAATCAAGTTGGTTAAGTTAATGACGTCATAATTGAATTAAAGAAAAAGTTATTCCGCATTTTAATTAAGCGTGGCTTAATACAATAGTGTGTTAACAGACCGGGTTAACACGGGCTGTTACAAAAGGTCTCTTGATATGATTTCATACAGCAATGTCTAGAGGTTTTTATATATGTAATCAACCCCTTGACACATTGCTGCAGTTCCATAATTTGATCCTTCATTTCTGAAACCTGCCCCTTTTCTGCTCGTTTAGGAGGCTGAGTTGAAGATGTTTTTCTTTTTCTACGTAAGCTGGACTCAGCTATCCTCTTCAGGCAGATCTCATTTATTGGTGAATTCGGAATTGGGACCATTTCCCTGTCTTCAGAAGAAGAAGGGACTCCAGCTGCATCACACAACAGCTTGACCAAACATGGAAAATAAAATGGTCCTGTTGTTTTCTTAGAATTCTCACACAGCTCCTGGTGAATCAGCCTCTCAGGGTAGAATGGCAGGCCTTGCATTATGCAGTAAACTAACACACCAACTCTTGTTGATAAGTGGTTCATGTGCAATTTAGGGAAGATGCGGTGTCTTACAAATTTGGCCCAGACTTGAGCTTCCTTTGTGAGCTCAGTCGTTAACATCTTTTCAGAATCCCATTTTGTATTGGGATTTCCCGTGAGGATCTTTGCCATCATTGAATGAACGTTCGGTTGAGTCCTGTCTGTTAGAAACTTCAAGTACCAGTTGTAATCCCCATCTTTGAGGTTATAAACCTCTTGAATCTTTGCTGGGGATATATCCACCAGCTTTCCTCGGACTAGGACTTGAAGAGGCTCATTCTCCTCTGGGAAGTTGGCCACAAATTCGTGAACCAACCGGACTGGCACTCGAACAGAGGGGTGACTTGCAAAATTTTCCCATTTCCATGGTGTAACATGTTGCCAGACGAAAAGCTCCATGTATCCTCCCTCTTCAGTCAAGTCGAATCCTCTTTCATAATGAATGCGCAGTTTGCCTGACTCCAACTCCTTGAGGCGTTGTGATACTCTTGCTGAAACAGGAGGTTCTTGAGATGAGAATTGTTCGGTTGCTGATTTTCTAGTGTTTTGAACACGAAGAGCTTTACTCTTTAGTCCTCCGTTCTTGGTTTTTGGTGGCATTGTTACTGAGTATGAATCAGTAAGCAATTCGAAATAAAAGTTATTTGTTAATAAATTCCAGCATTCACAGAATTATAAGGAATCAGCAATAATAAAATAAAATAAATAAATAAATAAATAAATAAAATAAATTCTTATCCATAATTTCTAGAATATATAAAAAAAATTAAAATTTAACAGAATAGAAAAATCAATTACAACTCAGAATTTTTATCATCAGCCGAGGAACAAATAACTAAAAGTGAAAGTAATTTAAACAGACATACCACTTAGAAACATCTACAAAGAAAACTTTCACAGGTACATGCAAAATTTTCAAAATCAGGGAGTACTTGCACTTAAATATAAATAGAAAAATAAAAAAGAAAAATAAATATACATATAAATAGAAAAATTAAAATTAAAATTAAAATTAAAAACCCTCACATGGGATCAAACCCGAACAAAATAAAAAATAAAAAAAATATTACAAATCAGAAAAAGAATAAAAATTAATAAATAAATCAAAAATAAATAAATAAATAAATAAAAATGAAAATCCCATACAAACAGAATCGGGTTGTGCTCAACAAAGGGGAACAAAAATAAAAATATGGTTAGAAGCAAAAACATGTCAAGTTAAGGTTTTTTAGAACATACCTGGGTTCGCGAAAATGGTGAGGGAAATCGGAGAGAAACAAACCGAGACCAGGATGCAGGAGATCCGAACCGTTTCGCTTAATCTTGAACGAAAATACTAATAAATCCACCAACTGAAAAATCCACACCCTATTGACGCAGCACGCACGGTGGGAAGAGATCGCGTTAGGGGGAGGAGAAGAGAAGAAAGAAAGAAAGAAAGAAAGATGGTGGAGGAGAGATTGCGTAAGGGAAAGAGAATATCGCGCAAGGAGGAAGAAGAAGTTCGCGAAAAAGAAATACTGGAAATGGGAGCTAGGGCACGGAGTAAGAAGAAATGAGGGTGGTGCGAAGGGAAGAAAGATGTTTAAAAAGAGATATTAAAAATAAAAATAAAAATAAAAATAAAATAATAATAAATGAATGAATTAATTAAAATAAAATAAAATAAAACTCTTTCTTGGGGCAATCAGCAAAAATAAATGGACGTGACTAAAGAAAGAAAAGTTACACCCCCACTCTTAAAAGCAGTTGTCTTTTCCCAGAAGTGCTTTAATGGTTGGGCAGCTCAATGGTGCGCAGTACAGTGGTCAGAAGAAGAAAGGTTGAGGGAAGAAGAAAAGATCAGAAAGAATAAAAATAAAACTAAAATAAAATAAAATAAAGAATAAATAGATTAAATAAATAAAATAAAATAAAAATTCTGACTTCACCAGATTTTTAAAATAACTGAATAAATTAATTAAATAATTAATTAATTAATGTATGAATAAGAACGGGCTGACCAATTTAGAACTTGGCCCAATTAAATAAAAAGAAAATGGTGGAAATGTTTTAATTCATTTGGGCTAAAGTTATTTGAAGCCCAAAGCGTGAACACATTTTTGCTGGGCTCATCTAACCCTCTAAAGGACTTGGATCCTCGGTTAAAAGGTCCAATGGAAGAATGGGAACCAATCCCACTCCATTACACTTCAGGACTTGCATCAAGCCCAAATGGTGTGACCGATAGCCATAGAGGAAAGAAAAGAAAAGATTAAACAGAGCAAACAGAGAACACCTAGGCTAGCGGACAGATTGCCCTGTAAATCAATTTTATAGACACACAACAGAT